>VXAX01000999.1:28318-58812 GCA_013399835.1 Leptocoma aspasia | reverse complement strand
GCGCAAGAAGATGGCAACAAAGAGCGGGGACAAAAAAAAAAAAAAAAAAAAAAAGAAGAAAAAAAAGAAGAAAAAAAAGGCTAAAAGAGGAACTAGGAAGGAGAATCTGCCCACTAGGAAACTTATTTTAGCTGCCAGTGTGACAACTCTCACTGCACGACAGCAGCTGTGCCGACCACGGGCACTGCCCTGATGCCTGAGCCGGCTCAGCGTTCTGAGCACAGCCAGCCTCTGCCATTGGAAAGCACCGTCACGGAGACATGGAGATGCCAGAGCAGGCGGGAGACCATGCACACAGCAAAGCTCTGGAGGTCCACCAGCCCCTAGAATACAGCGTAGCAGTGGGAGCTGAAGGCATCATTTGAGGACATCAGATGACTGTGCAGGATGTGCTGCTCCAGTCAAAGGCCTGCTTCCCATCTGACATCTTCTGGCCACAATCACTTTTGAAATGTACGAAAGTACCTGTGACATTTTGAAAAAATATGACGATATTTTCATGTTGCTTGGAGAGATGTGGCTGGAGATAAGAGTGTGCCTAAGACAACTCATCATGAACTGAAATAAAGAATAACTGAGACTTACGCATGAGTGTTTCCACCTAAGGTCCATAGAAAAGTACCTAAATAAAGTGTCTGAAGAACTAAACTACTTTCACGTGGGAAAGGAAGAGGTTGCATGAACCATTATATACTTCCAATTTAGATTTTCAGTAGAGAGGTTTTAAGGAGGAAAGATACCATCTAAATTTTGTGGAATTTATTTTTAAAACATCCATCTGTGGAAATCCTAGACTTTGGACAAAAAAAAGCAGAGTGACAGAAATCAGAATAAATCACTCAGTCTAGCAAAAAGCTGCACGATCTACTAAACCCTGTTTTGTGATGACAAACCACGTGAAATCTGTGCAGATAAGCCGTCACCAGTGGCTAGTTTCCCCTGTATCTTACTGAGAAGAGGTGTGGAAGAATATCCGTAATTAATACCCAGGGGAAAAGTAGGGAACATATGGTGAAGTAATCCCCCATTACACTCAAGTGGGTATTGATCAAATGAAATATAATACGCTTTTTGTAGCAATGTTCCTCTGGAGAGAGTCCAAGCAAAGTAGCAGGGGAGCTGTGATGTGGCCTGGTGGAACATCATTCCACCAATTGCTTCATGCCTGGAGGGGCAGAGGAGGTGGGACAGGGGGAGATCTTCTGCTGAGAGGAGCCCATGCACTGCAATGCTGATGGGCATGAAGGCAGACTCATACAGTCGGGGTGAGTATTTAAGGGTAATTTTTTTAATTAAGTGTTTCACATGGTCTTTGATTAAGCTAGAAGTTGGAGGAGTAAAGTGAATGTTTGAAGGCTGGAAAAAATCACCTGCAAGAAAAGTTTCTGGGTGAGGTATGACTTATCTTTTCCTGTTTCTCACTGTTATTCAGTGAGAAGATGGCTTTGTAAATGCAGTTATTATCTTTACGTGATAAACTTAGCTCTGGTGACAAGATAAATAATGTTGTAGACAAGACCTCATTTTCCTGTTACTAGTTTCTTTGGTTAAGCAACTTATGTTAGTTTTGGAGGAAGGCGAGGTACAACGCAAATATACCCTGTCCTCTTATCCAGCCTTTCAGTAATATTGTGTTGTGCCAGGTAAGGACTTCAGGTTTTGACATTATGTACAATGATATTGGAAAAAGCTTATGTTGCTTTGACAGAGATTACTCTACAATGATAATCTGCAGTCTGAAAAAAACTCCAAAAAACGGCAAAGCAACAAAACTGTCTGCTTTCTCTTTCTTCACCCTGAACAGAAATTTTCAGAAAAAATTACTTCTGCAAAATGTTGCCTCTTAAATTTGTAATTACTGTTCCCTTGAAATGTCAAAGCCTGGAATTATTTAGGGCACAGATACCCTGGTTCATTCGCTGTGAGCAAGGCTAAGAAAAGCTCTGCACCTTTGCCCCAAGTGAATGGTGCAGTGTAAATGTGTCCACCCACACTCATGCCTCCAGCTCTCTAGAGAATCTTTTGGAAAAGAGATGAATGGATGAACCAGACTTTAATGGCAAAAAGCTTGTCTATTTGTGGGTGACTGGGGTGACATCAGTGGTTAGAAACTAAGATCTAACTCATGCTTCACTGCACATTTTGGATTGGGGTGAATGGCTGGGTTGGGCAGGAGAAACATTGCTGAGGTGTTCCGTCCTCCCATGCTGGAAACACACTTGTTTGGGGACTTTCTGAGATACATGCTTTCAAAATTCACAGAAAATGTGACAAAAGCTGGAAAAAAAAAACCAAACAAAAAAAAAAACAACCCAGAAGATTCAGCCAAGACTGTGTTTATGGAAGCAGCAGACAAAGAGATTTCAGGAGGTTTTGCCATATACCTTAAAGACCCTGGGCTGTTATTTTGTGTGGTATGGGGGAACTGATGGAGGCTGCATTGAGCTTGGGGTGAAAATAGGATTCAATGAGCTGGCATTCTCAGTTTTCCATACTGCTTTGAGCCCAAGGGGAGTGCTCTGGCCCTTGCACTCAGGGATCACTCAGGGTATTGCTGGACAGTTATGGATGCCCTGACCTGCCTGAGTACCCTGCCAGGAAATGCCTCAGTTTACAAACACGGGGACTTCAGAGTAAAGTTGCAGTGCTGGTGTTTGCTGGCATACAAAATGCATGGAGATGAGGAAAAAATTGGAAGTCCTGCCAAAGGTGAGGGGCCAAGTGCCAGCTGCACAGAGGTGTGCTGTGCTCTCCCAGCACCACCACACTGCCCAAGCACCTGGACACTGGTGTGAACCCCTGGCTGTTTCACCCAGATTCTGCCCAGCAGTCTGCCCTGAGAGTCAACAGGTGCTGTTGTTGTAATTAACTCTTTTTATGAAGGCAGTATGGTAATCTCCTGTGGTCACAAGTGGGAAACCCCCTCTTTGCACACCACCTTGTAAAAGCACCACTCAGATTCTCCCCAGACAGAGCCTCCAAAGGGGAAAATTCCTCTTCAGACCTATCAGGCATGACTCTGGTGCAGAAAAATGTTCCTGAGGTATCCTTAGTCCTTCAAGCTGCAACCTAAAGTCCTTGGAGCTGAGAGCGACAGGAAACTCCAAAAGGATGTTTCTCTCAAGTTAAAGCCTTAACAGACTTCCCCTGGATTGTGTCCAAAACCAGCTCCAACACCAGCCCATCACTGAGTAGGGCCAGGGTGTTTCTTTCCCAGAGAAACAAATACCTCCTGTAGAAGAAGGTTCATCCTCTGGGGATGGTCTATCCTATGCTCTGTCCAGGTGAGCTGCCACATATCTCACCTGCTCTGTGGCAGCACCACACCTGGGATCCTGCCAGGAAGGACTGCTGATGGCACTCATGACATTTGAACACTGTCCAAATCTGGGCTGAGCTCACAAAGGGGCTTGGTGCTGGACAAGGGGAACCTAGCAACCTGCCTCAGGATTCAGCAAGCGTAGACAAGTGTAGGTGTGGTCATGCTGACTTCTAGTCACCACAGAGCACCCCATAGCATAGAGGCTGATGCTAGTTGGTCTACTCAAAATTTGTAATTTCTTATTTCTTTTAAATAGAAAAAGAAAAATATTTCATTTCTTCTTAAGCTTTTTTTTTCCTCCTGCATATAAGCTAATCCATGAACTATTTAATTCTCACTTACATGGCACTTTTGCTTCTGATAGCAAATATATTTCAGATTCTTTTGCTTGTGTTCCTATTAAGCCTTAGTACAAATATTTTAATTACTTTTTTTTTTTTAAATTAATGCTGTCTTCTTGAAAATTTTCAGTGACCTGATGAAGGAAACCAACATCACACCATTTTCTCATATTTGTTTGCAGTTCATTTAGCCCTGGCACAACACAGCAGTTGTGTAGAATTAAAAATAAAGAGCATCACATTTTCCAGACTGAGGGACCAAAGAGTCCTTCCCTCGGCTGTGCTGGAGCAGCTCAGTGGAGGAGTTGCGTGGATGGTGCAGACATGTAGGAGTAGGGAACTTTTTGCATTGCCACATAATGCCAAAACTTGACGGTTGAACCCTAACCCAGCACCCTGTGTGTCATCCATTTGTTCTTTTGACATCTGACTTGTTTACAGCATGAACATGTCTCTCCCACATAGGGGATTGAAACTCCCTGAAGTCTAACTTCAGATGCCAGGAGATAGGGTGGTTTACACCTTTTCCACAGAGGTAGGTAAAAAGTTTTACCTAGTATGACACTTTTTCAAGGGTTTGACTTTGCTTATTTTTCTTGTGGACTAGATAGGTACTGGGGCTACTAAAGATTAATGACACTGGAGAGCCTTTATACAGTAGGTGATCTCCCTAGGTAAATTTTTGTCCGAAGTCAAAATTTCTTGCAGCTCAGAACTGAAGGTCAATGGACTGCGTAAAATGATTAGACCTTTTCAAAGGAATTCTGCTTTATCAGAACATGAACATCAGTACAAGGATGACTTTAGGAACATTTTGTATATCTTCCCAAATCTGAATTGTGCCCACATGGAGGGAGGTCTAAAAGCAATAAAGGATTTTTATAATCCAATTAATATCAGTCATTATCCTTTGGAGATAATAAAATTCTAAGCATGGAAGGAGAAAATGTTCAGGAAACATCTTGGTTCTGTATCTAACATTTCCCTTAAATAATAATGTAATGGAAATTATTGTTCATATGTGGTACAAATAAATAACATAACTTCTTCTTTAATGCAACTTACATCCACAAGTCCTACAAGAGTTGCTTGAAGAAGAAGGAAAACAGCCAGTGTCATTCTATGTTAATTATTAGAAAACAAATTTTCTTTAATAAACCTGATTCAATGCTTTGCTGATGTCAATTTCTAGCCTGGTTGATAAAAGCAGATACATAGACTTTTGTGAGGTATTTGTATTGGTAACGTAGAATGTTTCAACAGAAAAATCTAACAACTCTTGCTGGCAAAAAACCCCATGCCCATTAAACTAAAAACTGATACTCTGGCATAATTACTAATATGTTGGCCATAAGAAATCTTCACCACATGGCTTCTCTAGTTATTTTCTGCAGAAATCAGTGCCAGATTTGATATCATTCTACATTTTCATCTCTGTCCAGAAAGAAAATATTAAGTCATTACTTAATATTTTTTGGTACAAACCAAAGATCCCAAGAAACTGGGAAAACTAAATATGGATGAGGAAGAGGAATCAGACAGTGTAAAATAGCTGGATTAGCAAACTAGACCCGCTGAAACAAATGCACTTTTATACAGGAAAATGCAAGTGGAGTATTACATCCTGAGAGCAACAAAGAGAACTGGGGGCACAGTGAACAAATAGCACAATATGAGGTCACAGTTCTACAGGTGTAAAACTGTTTAGGGATCTCTCGTTAAGCTAACAGAAAAGGTGTTCCTTGCCCCCATATTTCTCATTGCTGAGATTTTTTTTTCCATGCTTAGAATTTAATAATTCTAAAACTTTTTACTGGTTCTTCTCAGGTCTCACTAAAATCACAATTTTATCCTTATTATGAGTTTTTTCCCACTACAAAGGGGATGTTTATCCCTTGATTATGTCAGTAAGTCAATAGAAACAGATAAAAGCCAGCTAGATTAACTTCTCACTTCACTTCCTTGTTCATGCCACAGTGGTTTATTCTCATTTCCCTTGACAACCTTGAAAACCTCAGAGTAAACAAGTGGGTCCTCTATTTGCCCCAGTTTATGACATTAATCACCATGTAAGTTAGATACAAATTCCCTGGTACATCTCAACTGTATTATGATTCAAAGAAGCTGAACACTGATCTGCAGCCAGCTGCAAGTGGTGTACAGAAAATCGTGACTCGGTACTTTTCCTTGTTTGAAAAAATTTCAGATTTTTGTTTTGTCAGAAAAGAAACTGATAATGGAGTCAGGTAGATCTTTGATGTAATTCCATTGACTACAGAGGAAAACCCTGTTTTCTTGAACGCATTATTAATGCACATGGAGGATATATTGGTTTTGGCAACTGCCTTGCCATTAACACTTATTCCAAACCACCTGTCCTGATACATCTCCATTTGGTCTGATTTTCTATACTGAGAACATGTTGGTCCTGAACTAGGAGTTCTTTTAGAATTCAAATACTTTTCTAGAACACTGTTAAAATAACCAAGGAAATGATAGCGAAGCAATGGTGATGAATGGTAATTCATTAATATTTAGGCGTTGTCCAGTGTAGAGACGTGCGTGTGGTTTCACATGCTCCCTTTGGGCAAGTTTCGTTTTGATTCCTCTATATCCCATGGAGTACCTAAAAGAAACAAGACAAAGTGACTTCAGAAAAATGAAGTGTCTCAAAAAAGTGACTTGATCCCAAAGTTATGGAATTGTTAGTGTGCAGTGAGTACATTCTCAATGCAGATAGAAATAATTATTTAATCTTTAACCTCAGAATGCCAGTGCATGTTTTAATCATCAGTTAATTTAATCTCATGACTACTGAGGAGAGCTAAGTGCTATTTCTCCAATTTTATTCAGAACAAATATAAATGAAAAAAGTGAGAGGTTAATTATCCAGAAATGCAAGGCATTTAAATGCCTAACACCCATTGATTTCAGGAAGCACTCATTGCCAAAAGTTTTGAGTGGCTCTGTCATTTGCCCCATCAAACTGATTAGTTAGGAATGTGTATTGCCTTGATTTTCTAACTTTCTCCAAGAGGAAATATCTCCTTAGAAATGGGTTGTGAGATTCAGTTCATCAAAGGTGTCAGCTTTACAGTGTAAACATCTGCATCTGGACTAATCATCACCTGGACTCTCCTTGTAGTCCAGGAAGGGTAAAGCAACAGAGATGAATTCCACCCTGCGTGTCTGCACCACAGAAGCGGAATACCAAAACACAACCTACCCCAGCTGTGGTCATCCACTTACCCTTGATATACAGAGATTCACTGGAAAAAATTACAAAACATATCCAGGGGATTTCCACACAGTCCTTGATGTTATCTTTAGTGTTCTAATTCAGTTTCGGGATAAAGCACTCATTTGTACTTTTTCTTGTGTCTACTTGCCTCTGCTTCAACCAGCTCAAAACAAAGAGATTTTAAACATTTACTGGCTGCACGTGCCTATAAACTTATCATTTTCTCATTTTTATCATATCTTTGATGTCCTGTGCTTATTTTCCATTTATTGCAGGCTTTTCTGGATTAACTTTGTCTGCTGATGATATTTTCTTCATTGCAGTATTAAAACAGAGATTTAGTCAATCTTGCTGAGATTAGCAAGTATTTTTAAATAGTTTATCTCTTTTTGGCTGGGGAAAAATAAATCACAATGTGATCTAGCTAGACTTTCTCTGCAACTGAAAATATTTAGTTACACCCTGAATTACAATAGAAAAAGCATATTGATAAAAGATTAAGCACAAACACTTCTAGCAGCTATAATACAGATGTTATTATTACAGACTGAGATTTCATTGTCGACAA
This sequence comes from Leptocoma aspasia, assembly GCA_013399835.1. Lineage (NCBI taxonomy): Eukaryota > Metazoa > Chordata > Aves > Passeriformes > Nectariniidae > Leptocoma > Leptocoma aspasia. Next base: position 51,340 of record VXAX01000999.1, on the reverse strand, counting down.
GAAGAAAAGAGATACAACCTACCCATACCTGCTGTGTTTGCTGCTGGACTTGGTTGAGAGCTTAATTTGAAGTTATTTACAAATAGGAAGTGCTGTTAACTCAAAAAGAATAAATACTGTGAAATTGGGAAGGTCAGCACTTTGCAGAGCATGGCCTGACTTCTCCATTTCTACAGATAAATCCATCTGCAAGACAGAGAAGGCAAGCATAAAGGAGGAGCCTTAGGGGCTAGAAATTTTCAGGAAGCTGCATTTGTGACCCTCACCTTCTCCAAAGCCTCAGGGAATAGAAGAAGTGATGCCCTGGGAGCTGGCTCAACAGTGGTAGCAAACGAAGATGCACCTAAGACCAGAAAGCCAGTGGGGAAACAGTGAAGCAGGAACCTCATTGCACTGTGAAATGCACTCACAGGAACCTTGGGAAGTTGGCTAAAGCTGGAAATGCTGTGTTGTCTATTTAGCACATGCAGATGTGGAAAATACAACAAAGCTCTGCACCTTAAAGATCATACTGTTCCTTATCGCAGCTGATGGCAAGTTTCTCTTCTGGGAGGGGAGAGTGAGCTTGTAACAGAGGACAGACGTGGCAGTGAGCTAACTCAACATTGTGGATGGAAGTCAACTTACAGCATGCAGGCGCACAAACCAATCCTCAGAAAAAATCTTACCACTCTGAGGAGGACTCAGTGTATCACAGTGCTCAGAGTGGAAAGCTGGTGCAGCCCCTTTGCAGAGGAGATGAGCAAAGATAAAGGTCTAATGCAACACCAAACTATCTGAACTGAAAGTTGGTTAATTAAATCATGAAAGCCTGGTGACAAAAAATTCTGCCTTGATAGATCCTCTCTGCTGAGTGCACAAAAGAAAAAGAGAGAAGAAGAAATTCTGGTGATGAATATGTTAAATTTGACATTCATCTAGACTTAGGTTTGGCCGGTCCTGATGGGGTTGAGCTACATGTTTAGTGTGAGTAATGCATTTTGAACTTTAATGGTGCACATTTCCGATATGACTCAAATGCACAGGAGTGCCAGCAAGCACCGCAGGCTTTCCTGCCTCCAAGCACCTGACCTGGCATCAGCCTTCAAAGAGAAGGTCTCTGCCAGGGGTTATCATTTATTGTTCTATCACAACAGCCCAAACTTCCCTCTTTTTAAAAAAGTCTGGAAATGATGACTTTTCTTTTAGGCAAATGTAGGCTGGTCTAGACATACCCATGACTGTGAAAAAGCTATGCAGCTTTCCTTTTAGCCTGCACCTTAATAATACATAAATGAATAATAATGTCATCTCTTCCCACCAGAAAAAAGGAGCTTTGTCCTCATTGCAGGTAATAAATTACAGGATAAATAAACTGTAATCTATCATGCTGAAATATCAGTTTGGGTACTTTTGTTGCCTTTTAAGTAGCTGTGCATTCAGGACCACAGAAAAGGATAAAAACACTTAGTTCCCATTAAACTGTATTAATCAAGTAACCAAGACATGCATCCATTTAAATGCAATGACTTTTAACAATGAGGCATGGTAGGCATGCCTTTGTGGCATGAGGGTACCAACAGCAGAAATTTAAGATGTATATTTTCCCTCTGAAATGTATAAAAGGAAGTAAGAGACTATTTTTTAAACATTATCCAACCAAATTTCCATCCTGTTTATTCTACTGAATATCTCATTTCTCAGGGACTGGTTGAACATTGATTAGTGGTGAGCAGTTGTACTGTGCATCACTTATTTTTCTCAAGTTTTATTCCTCTCTCTCTCTCTTTAATTACTATTATTATAATTATTATTATTATTATTATTATATTGTTGTTTTTGTTAGTAGTATTTTACTTTGTTTCAGTTATTAAACTCTTCTTATCTCAACCCATGAAGTTTAATTTTTTTTCTGATTCTTCTCCCCATCATGAAGGTGTGAGTAAGTGGAGTGCATATTTTCACTCCAGAACATATAAAAGAAGTAACAGACTAGTTTTTTATAATTGTTGGCCAAATCCCCAACAGAACACCTGGAGTAAAGTTGCAGAAGCAAATAGAATTATTACAGCTTTACATGAATACAAATGTTACTGGAGTTTGCTGCAAGATTTTCATCCAGCATCACTGCAGTTTACACTCTTCTGTCACCAGTGTCAGGCAGCAGGAAATTAAATGAGTCCCACAAAAAATAATGTTAGCCTGTGTGATCTCTGAGCAGACAATCTCATGCTACACCATACTTCATGCCGTGACCAAATTCTGCCCCACAGTGCTCAGCAGCATCTCTGACAAAGGTCCGTAGGAAAAGCATTGTTTTCAACGCACAAAGCACCACATGGAGTTGTGCTCCTCTTCGCAGATCCCCAGCTCGCTGGCTTTGCTTTACATTGTAAATGAGAAGGGGATCTTGACTCCTTCTTGTCTTGTCATGACACCCAGTAGTGGCTCTTTTAAAAAACAGCACTGGCTGGGAACTGGACTAACTCATGATGTGCATTTCTATGAGCTCACACGAATCCCTTCACATCGAGCCACAAACAGAGAACAAAACCTCAGATCCCCCTTTCCGGGTAATTCACCAAGGGAAATCTGAATTCCTGCTCAACACCATGTATGTGTACTAGACCTTAACCCAAATAAAAAAACTGTTGTGGGAAAAAAACCAGCCAAACAAGTAATAAAAAGCATCATTGCTGTCAGAGATCAGGGGTGGTGGGAGGGAGGAGAGTTTGTGTTTGTAACGTTCACTTTAGTGAGGCTGGAGGAGGGGGGCAGTCTGGATACCATGCTGTATACTGTCTTTCAGTATTAGACAGAGGGAATTTTTCTGAAAATTAAGATTAGTACAAAAAGAAATCATCATAAAACTCCCAAGCAAAATTACCTGTTCTTATTTTAGATTTGTCTTTGATGGACGGTACAATCGGGGTTTTTTTTTAGTATAGATATATGTACATATACATAGAAACTTTTTTCCGATTGACACTCATCTTGACAAATGGAGATGAAATCACATGGGGCTGACTACAGCAGCTGTTTGGTGGAAAAGGGCTCCAAGAGCCCTTGGCAAGGGTGCTGGGCTGCCTGGGAGGCAGTGGGTGGACAGCCATGTCTCTGACCAGACATCAGTGGCAGGCAGCTGCTGGAACCTGGGCAGACTCATTGAGCTGGCTTGACCACAGCTTGAGTAGTGATAACGTTTGTGTAAGTGCAGGACTGGGCTGTGAGGTACATATGTGTGTCCTACTGCATTGAACAGCTAGATGAATAACCCTCCTCAGAGCTAGAGGCAGTCTTCTCCAAAAGAACCACGGATGGTCAAGGAAAGGGGAGTTAATGAAACAGCAATTAAATGAATTAAATGAAACTCAATTGAACCCCTCATCTTTCTTACTATTCAGGTAGAACAACCCTTCTGAACCAGGCAAGAGTTGATGCTAAGAGTATTTATTCCTGATGTGGGAGAAAAGATCAGCACAGGCATGACTGAAAAAGTTTAGTTTAGTCCATCGAATCCTCTCCCATCAGAGACAGGTTTGCTGCTCTGCATGTTAGATGTGGGACCTGAGAAATGGAGCACTCCAATATACTTTTAACTCAAGATTTTAAGGGGCCTTTGCAGTTTAATATAATCTGAATTATAACTTTTTTGTGTTGTGATTTTCTCTTTTGGTGATAAACGTATTACACTATAATTTCCTATTCAAGTATGCAGGATAAAATTATGCAGCCACTGGTCCCCTGTGGCTCTCACCTGAACAAATCATGCATTATATCACCACGATGAGCTCACATGCACAAAATTATACTCAGCATGATTTTTTGGGGGATTTATACCCAAAACACATATTCAACATCTAAACACTAGAGAAGTCTCCATGAATCCTCTCAAATACTGCCTTCAGCCCCAAAAGTCCTTCATCACCTCTGTCAGTAAAATCTCCAGGTACTGAGGATATCTGTGGTGAGTCTGTGTCCCAGCTCCCACACTGCAGAAGCCTTCCTGCTGCCAAAGTCTCAGCAAGACTCTCAAACAAAGCATCAACCTGGACACATGGACTGCCAGGTCTTGGTTCTACCAGATATCCCGGCTTACTCATGGCCTCCTAAACACAGCTGGAGATGAGCTGGGTAAGTTTATAATTTTTGTTTGGTAGGTCGACTATCCTCTTGACAGCCGCTAAAAAGTCCCTGCCATGCCTGTTCAGAAGAGGAGCTGAGCATCCAATATTCCAGTCCCAGGTGGGAAAGACACCTCCGCATATCCCAAGAGCTTTGGTCTCATGATTCGGGCCTGTTTTTGTGTGTTTATCCTAATCACTGCGCTGTCCTTTTTCCTATGCCTATCACTGGCACTATAAAGGCCACAGCTGCCAGATAAGAGTGGTTTAATGGACTTCAGACACCTTTGAGGAATGAGGTGGTAGAGATTAGGACAGTCTGCAGCAAATGCAGGGTCATCAAAATGAAAGACAGCTGGCAAAATGGCTAACAGGTCAGTAGCTCAGTGTTAGGTGTTTCAATCTAACACAGTACATGCTGTTTCATGAATCCAAACCTGTTAAGTGGCTTAGTACTCCAGATCATGCCAAAGACTTGCCAGGCAGAGCACTGAAATATCAAAAGATAAATCTATGTACTTTCTACACTGAAAATGTACTAAGTGCTTTCTTCTTCTTTGTATCATGTTATCTGTGAATTGAGTGGTTATATCCCTGAGAAATTGAGAAACATAGATAATATTCTGATCACCTTATATTCATCTGAAGTATCCCTTCCCCAAATAAAGTGAATGTGTAAGCCTGCAGAGCAATCCCTTCCTGCACTATATTAGAAGGACTTCCAGTATAATACAAAGAGTCATTAAGCCATTTGTTTCATATTGGGATTGTTTAGCCTGGAGAAAAAGGGGTTTGGGAGAGACCTTATCATGCTCTACAACTACATGAAAGGAGGTTGTATCCAAGTGAGAGTCAGTCTCTTCTCCCAGATAAAAGAGACAGGACAAGAAGAAATGGCCTCAAATTGCACCAGGGGAGTTTTAGATTACGTAATAGGGAAAAATTCCCTCACTGAAATGCTTACCAGGAATCGGAACAGCCTGCCCAGGAAAATGTTTGAGTCCCCATCCCTGGGAGTGTTCAAAAAAGGTGTGGATGTGGCACCTGGGGACATGGTTTAGTGGTATTAGATTAACAGTGGGACTCAGTGATCTTGGTGATGTCTTCAAATCTTAACAATTCTATGATTCTCTACTAGTTTTGCCTTTCTGCTAAGACAAAAATCTATGGCTATCAAAGATATGTTTCTTAGAAAAGAGCCTTCTTTTCTAAGTGAAGTGGTCACAAAAAGGGAGACTCCAAATAAAAGTTTTCTTTTGCAGAACAGGAAGGAAAAATAGATGAACTTGAAGAGTTGTCTGGGCAAAGAGCAGAAAGCATCAAGAGGGTCAAAATCCCCTAGGGACGTAAGGGAAATACCAGAGTATTTAAAAAAAAAGGCCCCGTTAGCTTTAGTGTTCCCACACAAGTAAATCACAAGAGACAGGCTTACATGGGAACTTCAGAATGAGACCAGCCTCATGTGACACAAGGGTTATGAGTAATGGGCCCAGAAAACAGCAGAGAAAAATCAGTGAGATCTGGGGCATTTGATCTGAAATCCTTCCTCTCTGCAGAAGTTGCAATTAACAGCAAGTGGAGTAAATCAGCCTCCTGACACTTGAGGGCATCATGATGGAGGTTCTGTCTTTTCAGTGAGCGGGGGCTGGTGGCTGCTGAGAGTGGATGCCATGAGCTGCCTCCATCTCCTGCTGCCTGGCTGCAGCCATTCCTCCCAATCTTTGCCTGTTCTTCCAGGTGTCTGCCTGGTGCAAAGTTCAATGAATTGCAGGGACATGTGAGTTGCATGAGTTGTAAAGAAGGGGCAAGGTGGGTACCGGTCAGCAGAGTCAGATTTTGTAAAAGAGAAATATGCTGTAGAGACGGGGTTGGTAGGTCCAGCAGGCTCTGCTCTGCGGGAGGTAGGCTGACTTCTAGGTTGTATGCCCTGAAAGCAGAGGTAAGTTCTGTGAGTGCAGAGGGAGCTAGGCTATGGATTAAAGATTTAACCAGGACAGACAGTAACTGAGCTGAGAGGTCAGCCTTTTAGGAAAGTGTCCTCGACTGCAGAGGGACATTTACAGCCTGGACTCATATTTTTGTTTCAGGTCATGAGCAACACCTAAAAGCCATGATAGTGTACAGTCTTGCCTGTCTAGGCAGAGGTCTGAAACACCTGAGTGCCAGTACAGGAGTTAAGGTGCAGAAATCTCCTGGCAAGGAGGCAGGGTTAGGCTGAGTTTGCGATGAGAAGAAAACACCGCTTTCATGTAGCTTTCCAAACAGCAGCTGGCAACTTGCTCATCATGAGCTACTGAGCAATCCCGATGCCAAGGCTTCCCTGCTGTCCCTGGGAGAGGGAAGGTTGTAGGCCTGGTCTGTGCCTTTGGGGCTGCACACACAGCTGTGTGGAGGCTGGGATCATGTGCTGCCATCACCACCTCCCAGGGTGGCACTCAAGCACCACTTGTTGGGAATTCATGAAATAACGGATGGATTAACACAGAAAGCCAAGGCAAGTCAGTGTAGCTTAGGTTTTGTTGCAGTCTGCTCCTGTACCACCCATACTCTCCCACACTCATTCTTCTGGGGACTGAAAATACTCTGCACTTACAGAAGCCAACCCCTTATGCCCAGGTCCTTCAACAGAACCAAGAGCCCTTCCTGAGAGAACACCCACTAAGAGCAAGTTATCACCTCTTCAAAGCACTTGGCTACATCATCTGCACCAAGGAGCAGTCGGTAAGGTGCTGAATGGTAGTGTCCCATCCTCAACTGTGCCCTCTCGCATAGATATAAAAATAACAAATTCAATCCTTCAATAATTTATTTCTTTATACCACAGAAAGTTTTTCAATTACACATTTAAGTTTGTAACTTTCAACACTAGAGTAAATATATGTAAAAAAATCCTAGCTGTGCAAATTTCAAATTGCATTGTTTCAAATAATATAAATATTTTAATAAAACATAAGTTCACATTAAGGTTCACAAAATATATAAAATTTAACAGAAATAAGTAATGAGTTATTTAATTTTTTTTCTTTTTAGAAACTGTTTTTTTTAGTAATTAGAAAAAGATTCTAAACTTGAGAAGCAAGTTAGAAGAGATATCTCCAAAATCTTAGCAGCAAAACAGATGCTGAAAACTTAAAAGATGTAAAAGGAGAAGAGAGAAGCAGGTACCAGGCACAGTGATAAAGCTAAGGTTGCTAAAGAAAGTATTGCAGATTGAGAAGTAGGTGCATAAACTTCAGGAGTAAAATCTCAACCCTGAAGAACTCTTGTTACTGAGCTCCCAGCTGTTTGCATGGTAACAGAATCACATTGAGAATGACAGAGAGTGTGACAGAAATGGGGAGTGAGGGTATGAACAGCATACACATACTCCTGACAGTTGCAGTTGCAAGAGAGACAAGAGTCAATCTCATTTCAGAAGTGAAGACAAAGGGCTTTGGGGTTTTTCTTGCCTGTTGGAGGTAATTCCTTCCACACAAGTGGGAAATGGCAGGATACATTTTCACCATCACATGCATTTCTTCTGTAATTTCTGTCTTTCCAGCTGTCTTGGGATTTGGGAGAGGATCTAAATGCTGGTTAGGTTAAGCATGTTAAAAGAGCAGACCAGTGCTGGTCTTGTTTCTGGCTGTGGTTTGCTGAGGGCTCTGCAAACACAGAACTGCTTGCTGAACCCTAAATGCCTGTGGGAGCTCCTGCCCTGGTGAGCTCTGTAAGAACAGCAAGGACACAGGCAAACCAAACCACCTTTCTTCAGATGTCAACTGGAATTTGCATCAGTCTGTCCTGGGTTATCCCATTCAGGAAGGACTTGCCTCTGACTGAAGTATGCAAACATAAAAAAGGTCCTGCACCTCTGACAGTAGACATGGCTCCTTGCCTGGGAGAGGGGAGGTATTGAGAAACAGGCAGAACTGGGAAGTTCTTTGGATTCAAATGCTTCACACTTCCTCCTGGGAAGTCCAAGAATTAAATATGGCATTGTAGGAGCTTAGTCATGAACGAGAGCTCTGTGCAGAAGGTAATGTGACCTTCTCAGCAGTCCTTGTATGCAGTGTTTAGAGGAAGTAGAAATTTATTCCCATTCCTGGGAATAAACATGATCTGAGCAGGCAGCTTATGTTTCCCCCCACCCTCCCACTCCCAGGACTGTTAAGTGTTTTGGATGTAGCACCATTTCAGGGAAGGAAGTAGCTGGTATCGCTTTCTTGTTCCCCACTAGCCATAGATCTGTTTGAACTGGTAGCATTCATTGCAGTAGCCATTGCACTTGGCATTGCCATAGTGATCACAGGCAGGGGCTCGGCAGCGTTGCTTGGGAGGTTCCTGTGCCACCTGCTCCCTGGCACTCCCTGACGGTGGCAGCTGGCCAAGGCGCCGGCACTCTGGGCACAGGTCATCACTTCTGCAGGCCAGGTTGTTTCTACATGAAGCCACAGTACACTGTCTCTTCTGGGTGCTCAATGCTGCTCGCTGCACATCTCCTCTGTGCTGCCCTGTTCTCTTGAAAAATATTAAAACACATTGTCAGTTGCTGTGCTGGCAGCACAAATGGCTTTTTGTTTCCTTTTTACTCTGCTCATGGTTTGTTAGTTGGTCAAGTTGTATAGGTAACAACTTGGGCATTGCTCACAGGCACTTCTACAAAGTGCAGTACCAAGAGCCAAGTTGAGTTTTACCAACGAAAATCACAAGTTCTGTCATTTCTTAGGAAAAAATACTGGTTTTTATCTTTGGCAACCCTCAATTCTAAAAGGACCAAAACAAACCAAATTTAAAAAAGCCTTATCTGGAACAAAAACAATCTGTGATGGACTCAATCAAAAATGCAACTTGAACCCCTTGACACAGCTGCACAGCTCTAATGGTAAGAACAAAAATCCTTCCCTAATCAACAAAACAACCTAGCTGTTGGTCCAATTGCTTCCACCGAAATTGGTGGCAAAATCCCTGCTTAGGTAAAACTGAGCATGGCCATGACAACCCTAAACTGAGAATGACTTTTTACGAGTGCTGCTCAACTGCAGCAGAAAAAACTCATTATATGCTCTATGCTCTTCTTTCCATGATAGTTAAGATGCAGTCATTTAGTTAAGATGCATCCTTAACAGGAGCCCAAGTTGTTCCCACAAGAGAAAAACATGCAGCACTAAACAAGAGGAGGATTTTGAGAAATTCACACTTACTTCTGGCTGTCTCACCAGCTGTTCTTCTGTCCTTCTGGCTTCTTGGAATCGCTGGTTCTGGGCTATAATGAAGCAGTTCTGGCAGTACCCCTCGAGCATTGTGCTGCCCAGGGTGCCGCAGTCCCGCCGCTGGCAGGACACCGTGTTACGGAAGCCGGCAGCGGAGCTCCCCGTCTGATCTGCTGCTGAAGACTTCCTCTGAGATCTCCTCTGGTGGCGTAGTAAAACACTGTCTGTAATGCAAAGCATGAACAGGAGCAGTTTGAATGTGCCCAATAGATCTGATGACCCAAAGCAGCTATAAAAAGCTCCCTACCTTAAAAATGAAAATAAATTAAAAAGATCAACTAGCCCCAAACATGGGTTTTTGGCAATCCTGAGACTCCCCCAGTTAGTGCACCTTTCTTCATGTTACATAAATAAGTGTGCTAATACAGCTTGATTTTCATATAAGTTGTTGAAACAGATGATTTGTGAAAAACTTTCCCTGAGTGGGAAACCTAGATCCCACTGAAGTCAAGATGAATTTCACCTTTGACTTCACTTTGACTGTCATCTGTGACCTACCCGTTTTAGCTTCCCCCACTTCAGTCACATCAGATAATTGAAGTACAGTGGTACAGAGCTTAAGGGGAAAAAGTGCATTATACTTTTTAGTCTCATGAAGCAATCTTACATATTCCACAATCAGAAGGAAAAAAAAATTCATTGTGAGCAATGCTGGAAAATAAGGTATTGCAAGCATAGAAGTTCCCTAATCTGAACGCATGTGGAAAGCTCAGTGTTGTGAAAGATGTCTCTGCCAACAGCAGGGGAGTTGAATTAGATCATCTTTAAAGGTCCCTTCCAACCCAACCTATTCCATGTTTCTTTATTTGTATCGGCAACTTATCAGCAATAAAATAGTCTGAAGAGATAAGTAATGATTCTTATATATGCCTTTCAGGCTCTATACCTAAGGGCTCTTTACCCGTAAAACAGGGCAGTAGCATGAAAGATGAAGATTTCATGCTTTGATTTATTCACAGACTATTGCCTTTTTGAAGGTCAGTCTTTAAATTGACCTTAAACTGACCTGACACATGCAGGCACACACAGGGTATTACCAAGGAAGATTTCAAGGTAGAGTATAACAGCACACTCCTAAGTTACTCCAAAATACAAGCTAATTACCTACAGTCAAATTCTACTTGCTCTGCTTGTCAAGGCAACTGGAGTGGTTACTCCAGAGCATTATACCTGTCACATCCAGAACACAGAGATCTACAGATTCTTCTTCTTAAACATCTTGCCAACATAACTGATTTTCAGTACCTTCTGTATATTTATAGCATTTCCCTCACTGACCTCTATATCTTGTCTAGCTGTGAAGAAAATTCATACCAAACATGACTGCAGTGGATGATGGGGAGGTATCAAAAGCCACCCCATCTTGAGTTGGTTTTGCTTCCATCAAAGCTGAAAGGAAGTTTTACAAGAGATTTCACAGATTTCTCACACTGCTGCCATGTGCCCCTTTATGGTATGCTGGTTTTGGCTGGAGTAAAGTTAATTTTCTTCACAGTGGCTGGTATGGGGCTGTATTTTGGATCTGTGCTGAGCACCAGGTTGATAATATTGAGAAGTTTTTGTTATTGCTGAGCGGGGGTTACACAGAGCCAAGGCCTTTTCTGCTTTTCACACTGCCCTGCTGGCAAGGGTGCATGGGAGGTTGGGAGAAGCCTGAACACTTGCCCGTGGCAAACAATGAATTAATTCTTTGTCTTGCTTTGCTTGTGTATGCAGTTTTTGCTTTTCCTATTAAACTCTCTTTGTCCCAACCCATGAGTTCTCCAGCTTTTATGCTTCTGATTCTCTACCTGAGCTTGCTGGTGGGAGAGTGAGAGAGTGGCTGTGTGGGGCTTGGTTGCTGGCTGGGGTTAAACCACAACTATGGGTAGTAACAGACAAAAAATCACCTTCTCCTCACACAGTTTTCATTACCCCCTGCCCTTTTATCACCCAGTACACACAGAAATTCAAAGTTCAAGGAGGCTGATCTGCAGCCAAAGTGTGTCAAAGCTCACTCCATCTCCACTTACCATGGTTTTCCCTGTACTCAAAGAAACACAGTGTGCAAAAGCCCTCATTTTGTGATGTCCCAAAAAACTTGCAACCAGGTTTCCTACAGAGGTTGCCTCCCCTGTTCTCCTCGGGAGGCAGTGCTGGTGGTGAGGGCTCCTTGCCATGGCTGTTGGGAGCCTGATGGCAGGAGTGCTGGTGGAGGATCTGTGAGATCTGGGATGGGTCAGATGTTGATCTCTGGTGACAGGTGGGCAGGAAAGCGGGACTGCCATTTGGGGACTGCTCTGTAGACCTTTTGAAACAAGTGCTGCATATGCCATTGAAGGTCCTCTTGGCCTTTTGACGGCACATTTTGCATGTGGCATAGTCTAAGTGTCTCTGGTCATCCAAGTTGTTGCAGGGACTGAGCTGTCTGGAGTTGTAGCAGCGTTCGCACAGCCCATTGTGTTGCACATTCAATGTGAAGGGGCAGTTTGGGGTCCTGCACTTCATGGCTGTGGTTTCACTGTAGAGGAAAAGGCTCGGAGCGGTCGGAGGTGCAGAGCGAGGCTCTGTTACAGGCCCTTCAGATGTCCATCCCCCAGGTTCACAAATATCCCCTCGGGAAGAGCCTGACCCAGCTGCCTTCAGCTTCTCAGGTGCTGCTTTGGAGGTCTGCTTTCTTCCTTTATTTCCTTGGGACCTCTGCTCAAAGCATTCGTGGCAGTAGGGCTGGGTGTTCACAGACATGTAGAAAGGGCAATTTGGTGTTTCACATTTCATCTGTAAGAGGGAGAGCTGGGAAAGTGACAGTTCCTGTCTGTTCCTGGAACATGTCTCTCTTCTAGCAGGTTCAGCATTCTCCTGCCACTTCTTGTACTCATGCTGTACCAGTTGAAAGTAATCTTCCACGAGGTTTATTTCTTTGGGGAGGTTGCCTTCATCTAACCTGACAGCCAAAAAAGGAAGATTGCATCAGTGGTTGAAAAGAGCAGATGGTGGGGGTGGAAGCAAATACAAGCAATGTGGGAAGGAAATGTAGATTTAATGCATATCCATATTACTCAGACCGAAGATCTGGGATGTTACACTGTTGCTGTAAATGGAAATAATTTTAAAAGCAGGTGTTCAGTAATGGAGACTTTCACATCTGAAAGAAATGTCCTGACACAATGCTAAACAGAAGTATTCTTAAAAGGCTTTGCTAGGTAAGGGTTTTCTGTCTAAGAGCTGTTTGCACGAAGAATATGGGTAATCTCTCAGAAGCAGAAAGTCCTCCAAATGGTGAATTTCTCTGAGGACTAGTGCCCAACTGAGCAGAGGTTAGAGTAGAAGACCCCTTTCTTCACCAACCCACACTAAGAACAAGCCCTTCCTACAGTGGGCTCAGCATTTCATGATACAGTTTATCATGAAATCTACTCCTGGTTCTGCACGGTTGGGTCTGTATCTAGCAGCAGAATTCTTCTAACAAACTGTGGGGCTTCAGTGCGGTGTGTGCAGTGCTAGCATTCATCACACCATCCTTACTCTGCCTCCAGCTGCAGGGAAAACCCTACACTGGAGCTTCACCATGCCACAGTTGGTAGGATAAGGAGCTAACATTTCTGGCAATACTCCAGAACACATGTAGGCAGAGCAACTAGGGAAGCCATATATTCCTTGGGTAGAAGGACTTCAGTTTTCAAGGCCCCTACACCAGAACCAGCCAACCGCATAGAGATTCCTTTCCGCGCTAGTGGAAGCAAAGACAGAGGATACAGGGAGTTACTCCCTTCCATCAGTTCTGAGGGAACTGGTTGGGCATCACTGCCAGTGTCCACTGAATATGAGAAGCTGATGGGTGTTGCCAGCTGCTCCCTGCATGTTACTGATGCTCAACCATCAGGGGGACGAGCAGAGACACTGGTTCCTCCGCTGGCCACAGCTTCCTGCTTACTGCCACACAACAGCCCAGGGTGTTGAGGCATCTGTGCTCAGAACACACTGCCAAGTACTTTACCCAGGGCAGCCAAAATTACATCAACTGCCCATTTTGCAATGTGCCCTTACACAAAGCACAAGAGCTTGGGCTAACTAGCTCCTGCATTTAACTACTTTTCAGCCACCCTCCTGTGTAATCCAAAAGTCAGTGAAACTGATCAAATGGATTTTTTCTCCTAAACGCTAGTTTCAGTTTGCTAAGTCTGAACACGTTTTTGCCTTTAAATTTGAGACTGGCCTCAGCTCATACTACTTCCAAACATATCAACAGTAATGCCAACGTTTCATATTTCAAGTAGTAAACACATGGGCCGCCTAAGAAGGAAGGAAAGGCCAAAAGAACACTCTGGGCTGCCCAGCTTGTCCCACCTCTGTAAACAAGGTAACTTTGAGGAAACAGGAATGACACTCACTTTGCAGCATTAATTAGATGAGTTGTACCATGATCCCAGCCTTGCACTGGAATTTCTATCACTATCAAGTAGTCTTTTAGCAGCTGTTCTGCCTCCCTCTCTTCTGCATCTGTCAGAAAGTGCACATTTAAATCCTCAAATCTGCCTTGTTCACTGGTGACCAGAGGGACTGCTCGGATTTCTGTGGGGAAACAAGATGGATTAACACATACACACACACAAACACACACACATATGTATATGTATATGTACATGTCTATGTATATGTATACACACACGTAACCAGCAAGTAAAGAATAACCATAAAATGTAACACATGGAGATACCACCACTAAATTTTTGAGAGAGAGGAGAACAGCTGGGCAGAGCAATCAGTTTCTATATGGTACCACTGGGGGAGGTTGCAGACACAGTTACATCACAAACTTAGCCCCATCCCACAGTAATTTTCATGTCCCCATAGCAACTATCTTCTCCACATGAACAGGACTGTAGATCTTTGTTTGTTATGCCTTTTGGTGGGATGATGCTGTAACCTGAACCTAGAGAACTGCTGTCCACTCAGAAGAGATACATTAAAAATGGTAAAGCGTGTATTTCATTATTCCTGCCAGGCAGTGGTACCCTGCTGTGAGACTGCATCTTTCAAAGCTTCTTCTCTTAGGATGTGGAAAGGAGGCCAGAACACAATAATGCAGAGGCTACCCTTTGACCAATTCCAGCCTCCAAGCAGGTGAGTTGCACTCTTCTTTCAACCAATATCTTGAAGGTAACCTTTAGTTTCTACTCAGATTCACAAAGCTCTTTCTGCTCACATTTTAAGAATACATTTCAAATTAATCTTATTTAACTTTAAAAATGCAAATCTAAACTAGATCATATTTCAAATGCTTTATCAGCACAATGGTTTTGAAGAAGGAACATAAATACCAAACGAGGTACTTGAAAAATACCTGGGCCACTGTCCTTCAGAGTCACCAGTGGTGTAAAATGCATGTTGTCATAGCCAAGCAAAATTGGGTATCTGTAGCATTCTTCAGCTGGCCACAGGAGAGGCAAGTAAACACCACCAACATTCAGAGGAGCAAAACTGGAGCCTGACTCTAAACTTCTAACCACTCTATCTACATAAAGAAGAAAAAGAAAACACAAATAAGTATGTGCTACAGGCAAGAGAAAACATATTCTGGGGGTTTTATAATAATGGCTGAAAACACCGTGTTCTCAAATGCATCTACCTGAAAACAACAGTTGTTGACTAAGATTACTAACACAGCACAAGAGTAACACAGTGGGATGACTGGCCAGGCAACTCACCTGCAAGGACAATGACTGGCCTTCTGAGGATGTTAGCAAGGATGAAGATGTGGATTTCTTCCAGTGCATTATAGGGAAGCCTGTTTCGAACCCCAGATATTTCTGGGGAGGTCATTTCAATGAGGTATTCCCACTCCTCCTCCCAGTTCTGAAGAAAGAAACAGCTGTCACCAATGGTTCAAAGACATGGAGGTCAGGAACCAGCTGCAGCATGGCAGTGCTCAAACAATCACATTTTCCCATTTCCTCCAAAGGAAGACTATTTGTGCTCTCCATTAATGACAGAATCCATGAAGCCAGAAAGCAAACAGAATCAGCAAGGCAATGCTGGTGAGCATTCAGAAAACAGCACCATTCCCTCAGGCCACCTTACCCGGGTGTCATAATGGAGTCCTGTTTCTACAAACTCCTGGGATTTAACAGCCTCCCGCTGCCAGCGGAGCTTGAAGTTCCGTGTGTCAATCTCCCTGAGAGCACTAAACAATGTTTTTCTTAAGACAAGGTCGATATCTTCAATACCCCACATGTACTGTGATGCAGCATGCATAAGGCAATTTCCATCACCTGGGAAAAAAAAGAGTGCGTTAGTTTCAAATGGCTACTTAAATAAAATGCCACAAGCCTGTGGGACATAGACTTACACCACACATATGTATATTCCCTGTGCAGTTCTCTCTAAGCCTCAGACAGAAGGGTTGTAAAGGAGACCAGAGTTATGGTCTCTGCTCAGAGACAGAAAGAAAAAACTTCCCTCCCTAGTGGTATTGTCTCTGTACCAGTCCAAGTTAAGCTGCCATCCAGCAATACCCCTTTAACTATCTTACTTAACTTTGACTGATATCACAAACTAAACTTTGGGGTCAACTACAAATGTCAAACACAGCTTAAACAGCTTTTTAAACACCACAAAGTCATCTCAAAAATACAAAAAAATATGTAAATGTCCCTCATTGATGTTTATACAAATGTACACCCAACGGCATGAGGCTGAGATAATGGAAACTGTTAAGAAAATATTATAGTAACCCCAAGCCTCATGTCCCTTGATGAGCACTGCTTGGCACTTGGCTGTGCTTGATGAAGGAATTGTAATAAAAAAGGAGACAGCAAGGGAATAGCAGGTGATTTATGTAAAGCAATCATAGGAACACCTCTGGCCTTCCTCTCAGAAATGATAGCGTGTTGGGTTGTTACACATATTATTTACAGGGCTGTTTTTTAAAACACAAAATTAAAACAAAGTCAATGAAAAACAGTGATTCGATTTTCACTTACACAATCTCCTTGCATTGAAAAATTCCTCTTTAGAGGTAGGAAGGATTGTGATATTCTACAGTTTCAGAGGGAAAACTGAGACTCAGAGGAGATAACTAACTTAATTAAAAGGTGTGACAAAAAATACCTCTGTGTCTGGGTTTCAAATTCTATCTCTAGCCATCTTCTTCAAAAGGGGATGTCTCCCCTGAAAGGGAGACATCAAGAATCATTACTATCATGTCCTCAGATGCAAAACTAGGTCTGATGTCTACCACAGTGGTAAACAGATTCACCCAATGCTAAGAAACCACAGCAATTTTCTTGGAACAGAAGACATCAACCCGTGTAAAGCTACTAGATTTTTCTCACGTGAAAAAAAACCCAAACAAACCTGCCCAAAGAACCCTCACAAAGGAATTAAACCCAGTTTGCCACATACATTATGAGTTCAACTACACCATTTGTGAACACTTTTGCTACTTATTCTGTGAAATTGCAGAGAAAAGCCTACAACAGACTCCAGTTCCTGAATAAAATATAATTTTAAATCTACTCAATGCTTCATAAATTGTTATGGGATTGGTGCATATCAGGTTCCTGCAACTGCCTTCTGTTTTCTGAATGCTGTCTTGCAAAGCTTACTTCAATTCTGCAGGCTGCTTACTTGAGCTCAAAAATCAGGGAACCAAGAAGACAGAAAAACTGACTGGGTTTCCTTCTGACCAAGAAGGATGACATATTAATCCCATTAAAATTTTCCCTTTGCAAAATCTAGAGCAAAGATAAGATTAAATTTTTTCTCTCTCTGAGGGCTCACTTTCGGTTCTTTATTTAGAAGCACTGCCCAAAATTCCTTACACAGCACTTGGAATTCCCCCACACCGTTTGACTAGCAATTGAGCAACAGTTGTACTTTTTGTTCTCTGGGTGCAGCGTGGCCTCCCTCGGACTTTCCCAGCGGGTGTGGCTGGGCGAGCTGGAATGAATGCCAATTCATTATACAAGTGAAATCTCTACAGCCAATAGATGCTGGAATTTTTAAATTAAAAAAAAAAAAAAGAAAAGAAAAAGAAAAAACCCTAATAGTTTCGATTTTTGTACCTCCTACCGCTTTCCTTCTATCTCCATTCAGATGTCTGCAAAGAAATATGTGGTGATTCAAAATGGCTTTTTTAATTAAGAAAACCCCACCACTCCACAGATTCATAAACACATTCGGTAAAATACACATCAAAAGATCCTGTAGGAGATACTTTCTCTGTTTTCAACAACTACAACCTTAATCAGAAAAAAACCCAAAATTTTCTGAAGAAAGTCCGCTGTTGACTGAGAGAACTAACATATTCCTCCCTTATCTATGGGTTAAGCAGCTAAATGTGTAAAAAATACTTTTCATGCCACATGGAAGAAGAAAAAAAAGTTGTTTTCTGGGATAATACAGTGCTTCTCCAGGCTTCTGCACTTCTTTCAGAGATTCTCTCCTACAGTCCAATCTACCTTCTTTCTCCTGCAAAGGTCCTTCTATGCAACCACTTTGCATAACCCACAGGTTTCCAAAGTCACTCCTACTCATGCACTTAATGACCCTGAAGCACTGAACTGAAGCCAAGTTCTTTGTCTGCTCAGTGTATGGGGAGACCACAAACCTTGCTTTGCCTTCCCTCAACCTGTCCTAATATTTCAGCATCTCGTGTACTGGTACGCCTGCTCATGGATGGGATCCAAGTCCACACCACTCCCACGTGTAACACTGGCAGATGGTCATGAGACAAAGAAGGAGGGCAGTGTTGTTGAATGTAAAGTGGTCACCAACAAGGGTCTGTCCAGGCAGCATTAACCCCTGCAGGATTTGTATTGACTGGAGATGAGGGATCCCAAAACTGTTACTCTGCCCCGTGCAAAAATCGCGCACATTGTCCATTTTCCTAGAAAATCTGTTTGAGTGAAATTTTTAAGATGCAACACTTGGAGTGATGTTACCTTCCCAGTACCTGCAAAGCACTGCCTGCCCTAGCTGCAACTCTGGTCCTTCCAAAGCTCAAGATTTCATGACTTCTGTGCACACCCCTAATTACAGACATGAGAATTTTACACTAATGCAGAGGTAGCCCAAAAAGGCCACTAGAAGCTCAATGCCTCTACAACAGTTACAGACACATACACCAGCATCAGGCTTTTGGTTGGGCAGTGACATCTACTCAGTGGGTCTATTTTTATGGCTTCTGTACAACACAGCTGTGTACAGTCAGACTGAGAAATATGGCAGAACTTGGAAAGGGAAAAATGTGGACTAGGAAGATAAGGGCAATGTGCATACACGCAGATATGAAAAGAAGCAAACACAGAACACAACATGGACTTCAACAATGCTGCAGGTCCACCATACCCATTGTTTGTATAACTGCTACAATCTGCTCCTTGAGCAGAGTATGTATTTTTCATCTTCTTGAAATCCTCACTGTCTCAGTCTATTCTTCCTGGTTAGGGGCAACCTGCGCTGTAAGGAATCCTGAGGCCAAGTTTGCAGCCGCGTGACCATAAGTCATAGCCATTACTGAATCTTTCCTCCACTGAATGTGAAATGCTCAGTGACTCTTACAGTCATGAGCCAAGGTTTCCTGCTCAAGACTGTGGACAAACATAACCTGTTCAGAAAATCTTGGCACTACTGCTGTGCCTTTTCATTTGTAGCACTTGATGCAATACACACACAGGGTAACCCAAAACCCAAGTATGGAAACCAGCACTCACTGTTGAAAGAAAAGGGCACTGCAAATTTTGTGTTGCACAAAGATGGGTGTCAGTCACACACATGGGAGTTACTGGTGGGCCCTGAGGGAAGGCAAGAGCTGGGAAACCCAGGCAGGGAGCTGAGGATGAGGGAGCAGCCCCAGTGTGGGGCGCTGACCCCAGGGACAGCAGTGTCAGGTTCCTGGGAGGCTCCATGTTCTGAGTGCTATTGCTGTCACTGTTGTTAAAGTTGGATCAGCAAGCAAACATTGCCTGCCAGCTACAACAGCAGGGCTTATTGGAAGGATATTAGCTTCTGCTAAAGATACATAGGAATGCATCCCTGGTCACTCAAAGCATCTGAAGGCTCCTCTTGCCTGGCATTAAAAGATGTTTGGCACTTCCGATGAGGCAGCTGACATGTAGAAGTCAGATCCACGGGAAGGCAGTTGGTTCCAAATCAAGTTTCCCTGCCTTGTTCTTGACTCTGAAGTGCCACAGGTTACTGACATTATGAAAATATCTGCGAAATTTCCACAATATTCACATACTGTGGTATGGGCAAGGGTCCGCTACAGCCTCAGGACAGCACATCATGTGGAAAGAATTTTAATTTCAAAACTAAGATTAAAAGGCAGCACATTTTTAAAGCCATGTGCTTCTGTTTCAGTAATGTGAACTCAGATGCTATTAATAAAGATGCTACATTTGTATGACCTGTTTTACTGTGAGTGTAAAGGCCTGCTTGTAACTTACCATTAGTCTTCAAAGGAACAAGTCTCCGAACTTCCCTGCACCAGTTGAGCTTCCTCTGGCGCTCCAGTGAAGCCTGGGTAGCCTGGTCAGTCAGGGACTTCTGAAGTGTTTCCCGAAACTGGGGACAAAACTGGCACATTCTGAACATTTCTATGGTGTATTTGTGCATAGTCCTGAAGTGATGAATTATTCCACTGGGAGGTTTGACTAGATCCTCAGGTGTCCTCTCTCTGATCTTCATAGCCTTCAGCATATTGCTCTGATACAAAGCTTGAGGAAGGATGTGTTGGCCAGCCATGTTTCTAGAAGACATCTGAAATGAAAAAGGATCCTTTTATTGGCATGTTAGTGTCCTTCCACCATGGTGCTATCACTTCTGCAGTGACTGAGAAGGCACTTTCAGGGTGGGATTCTGGATGAAGTTTTGCCTAAAACAAGTACAGAGTGGATGCAGTCCAACTGAGCCTTTCATAAATAACTTTTTTTAAAGCTCATATTCTCTAACTTTTCTGCATTACTGAGATACAGACACTGATCAGCTTATCCCACTTATTTGCTGATATAATTTACTGTGATATTGAAGAGGATTTATGCATAACTCAGGAAACTGCATCATCATTCAAAAAAAGCATTTAAATCAAAATAGCAGAAGGCAAGACCAAGTGAAGGGAAAATTATCCTGGAAACTTAACTAATTGATAATTGCACAGTGTAATCCCATATGCACTTGCTGAATTTCAGCACATTTCAAGCTCTTGTTTTGATAACATGCCAAAAAAAAGAGCAGTTAATGACCATTTCGGATTTCCACAGCCCATACATCCTGAGCAGCGATGGTCAGTAGAGTACAGAAAGAGCACAAAGAATTGCAGGCTATGCTAGTATCAATCCCATACTTACAGTGCCCAGATATGGTAGGTGAGGAATTTGTTCCTCGAGGACAGACTTAGGTTACTTTTCTTGAGGCTCTTTGTACTCTGAGTGGTAGAGCTATGGCTCAGAAGTGCTTGTGCAGTGTGTGGGGGTGCAGACTGCAGTGCCACTATTACTCAGTGGTAAGTCAACAGAGCTGAAAAAGCATTTCCATTTGGCTCAAAACCCCCAATATATTTCCACAGTAGGACATGTAATGTTTACTGCCCTGCATCCCGTTCTTCGGTAGCTGTGGCCTCATGGGGTACAGCAGGAAAAACAAAAAAAGAAACCCATAACCTCAAACCTGCTACACTCAATGAAATACTTGCTCAGAGGACACTAACTTTGTGGCTAGTTAGAGCCAAATGTAGGCACCACATCCCTCAAACCCCCTGTGCACTACAGTAAGAACAACAATAACAACAATAACCTGTTTTTACAGGGAGAGACTCTCCATGCTGTCCACAAACATTCTTGCTTTGTTTAAAAACAAAGCAAAATTTGTATCAAGACAAATAAAAAGTATGCATGCTTAAAATGTTTAGAGTACAACTAGTCACCTTAGGAGAACCCACCATTGTGACTATGAATCTAGGGATAAGTATCAAGCCACATATATGTGTCAATCTCTGGATATCAAGTATAGGCAAACAAGAAGCAACTAAAAATTGTTTATGCAACTGTTAGGAAGTTTTCTCATGGAAATGGGAGGCACAGAGAGAGGAAGAAGAACTCCAGTCTGACAGACTGACCAGGAAGGCATTCCCAAGTCCATGGAGGCAGAAGACCCCTCTTGCACAGAAGGCCTTCAGCACCTCCTTCCCCAAAGGGAAACAGTTGCTCTCTTCTCTTCACCTAGACACTTTCATTGGCAACATCCACCTCCAAATGCCCAGCCAAAGCTTTCAAAAAGACCCTCTCAGGGTGAGAGGGGACCTCAAGCTCCAGGTGCCAAGAGCTGAGCTCTATAATCTCTCTGAGAAACAGCTGATGGAGAGATACAGTGGACATCGCCACAAGCCCTAAACAAAGGCAGATTAAACAGGCAATGCTACAAAGTCCTACTTTAGGGTGATGTCATTCACACACCCTAAGAGCACTGGGGACCGTGCTCAGAGCTGTCACATCTTGTAACATATGGAAAAGCTTTCCTTTAGGTAATAAAGATGACATATATCATTCCCCCACCAGCACACACCCTTAAAATGAAAATAACATATTTTCTCATCCACTCTCCTCACCAATATAGTTTTACACATGCTATTTATGTAAGTCTACATTTACATGTATGAATGAGTCTAAAAAGGAAATATAAACAACCACTTACTAATCTGTATGATAACCACAGCTCTTCTTTGCTCTGAGATGACCAAAATACTGAATTCCTTACTTATGTTAGTAGAAACTGAGTCAATGGGATTTTTTTTTACGCGAATAAAGACTAATCACATGACTAAGCACTACCGGCATGGACCCTTGAAATGGTTATTTCCAGCTTTAAGTAACAAAAAGTACTGAGTTTACAGAAGCACTTACTGAAACTACATTATTCGATACTATGTTCTACCGGCATTTTTCCCCTCCACAAGTGGAAATTACTGCCTGTGCTATTTACAGTCATAAATGTGAACCAAAGCAAAAGCCAAGCAACCCTTATTTTCAAAATCAATGTGATGAAACAAACAGAACTCAATAGCCATCTAAGCTGGAGACTTAAAAGCAGAAAACCGAGTTACACTTATATTAGTTTATAGTCTACTGCGCTTTGCTGTGTGCTATGCTACTTTAACCTTCTGACAAGTAATGACTAGGAATTCCCACAAAGGAACAGCTGTAAACAATAATTAGAGACAGCATCCTTTCCAAACGTGTAATGCTGAGGATGCTGGGCTCGGGAAAGCTGAATATTGTTCTGAGATCTGCCAATGCTTTCATAAAGTTATTTTCATTTTCTGTCTTCTATCTGAAAAACGACAATTAATAAACTTCTCCATAAACTGCTAAAACTTCTAAAACAAACATGCTTAATACCTTTTAAGCCACCCCCCAGATTTTTCTGCCTGGGTCTTTGCTCGGTACAAAACACAGTACTACTCTTCACCAAATCAGAAGATGAGGAGCGAGGCTCTTTTAAATCCCACAGGACTGGTTTACACACAGTAAGTGTTCCGCGTTCTTAGTTCCCCGACCTCCTGCTCCGCTGGAGGCTGGGTGTGCAAGGTGGAAAGGACACAGTACGGCCCGCCAGCTTCCCAGGAGAAGGAGCCCGAAGCTCCAGGGCGGATTTCCCCGCGGCACTCGCAGCAAGGCCGGCCGAGCCGA
>VXAX01000999.1:0-24232 GCA_013399835.1 Leptocoma aspasia | reverse complement strand
TTTTTTTTTTTTTTTTTTTTTTTTTTGTGTGTTTGTGTGTGTGTGCACTCATTTTCTTGTTCTTTTTAATATCTGTGATAGAAGTGTCAGAAGTAAAGGGCTGGAACTGCAGTGGGTTCAAAGAGGCTGAAAGGTCAAATCTTGCCTTAGCCCCTTTTGTTAACCTGAAGGTTAAACTGTAAGGGTGGTATTCTCCCATTAAGGCTGGTGAAACAATGTGAAAAATGAGCTATGGAAGCAAACACTGGACATTTTTAAGAACAAGTTTTATTACCTGTAAAGTGATTAAATATAGCATTAACCACACAGAAGATTGGCCTTAACTTACCTGGAGGTAAGTTTCAGCAATGTTTGTGAAATGCATAAAAAATTTTAAGAGATGATGATGAAATCTTTGTGACTTGTTCTTTGTACCTCTGATAACTGTAGATACTGCAGCAAGCCTCAGGTCCCCTAAGAACTGCAGACGTAGCTATGTATAGCTACATTTGAGACAGCAGCACAGCCCAGCATTACTGACCCTCTTCAGTGCACAGTACAGAGAATTCCAACAAGGCCCCAGCAAGAAGAGGAAGACCAACATTACTTGTGCTTAGGAGAGGAGTGATTTCAGTGGATTTGGATGCAGGCTCAGACTAGACTTGTGGCTAAACTGAGGCAAGTAAGTATAGCAGTAGTAGGCCAAATCAAAGGCCCATTGACCTCACTGCCTCATTTATCACAGAGGTTGAGAAGTTGTCCAGGAAAGAGCATAGAAACAGGCTGGATTGTTCCCAGTACTTTTCCATCCTGCGCTTTGTCACAGTTTCTTGTGGGATTTGGGGCTGTGGCTTACATTCTGGTACCTCTGTTTCTCAGTTGTATGGTAAGTTTGTGAATGTTTCTTTCCTCACACTTTTGTGTTATCATGCTTGTTTAACTTTGGCTACAGACTCTTTAGAATAGAATCGCTTCTTGTGTTGTGTTTGCTGTACTTTAACACCTAGACACATTGTTATTTACCATGCAGTGTGATCCATACTTCCATAGAGTTACCATCCATGTGTAGCAGACTTCATTTAACTGTGAACTACTACTGTCAGAATGGTCTTTGGTTAGGTTGAGGGTTGTAAGCATAAAGCACTGCATAGATAACACTGCAGAGGGATGGATTCTGCACAGGGATGTCTTTGCTTTCCAAAACTTCCTTAATGCACAGAGCAATGGCTGGGTTTAGGTAGTTCAAGCCCAACCCTTGTAACTTTTAACTTGATCTTTAGGCTGGCATGACTGCTGTACTGCCAAAATGCCAATGCACACCACAGCAGGGGACTCTAAAGCAGAGTCTGATTTTGGAGCTGTTTGCTTCAGCCAGCAGTTCAGCATCCATGAGTCAGCAATTGGTTAACAAATAAATAGCTAAAGATAATGCCTCATGCGAAAACAAGCAGGGACTACTGTTGTTCTCCTTTCTATATTCCTATCTGATGAGATGATCAGCTATTCTAACTTTAGCTATGAAGTAAGCATTTAGCACAAAGCTGTATCCTCTGGGAGTAGATGGGAAGGGTCAAGGAATGCAGCTAGCAAATACTTGCTCACTTAATTAAAGCCCTTACTCCTCTCTCCTCCATTCCTCGAACCATTTCAACATGTAATACAGTCAGTAAAACTTTCTTAGATACAACAAGCTGCTGTTCGGCAGACTTGCCAGTCTTCCAGATCTTTAGCATTCTGTATTTCTTTCCCAGTGAATTCTAGTTTCACTGGAAGTTCTTACTTTCTCCCAAAATATAAGCATTTTGTATAATCTGAATGGAAAGAAAAGAACCTGCAAACTTCTCATTTCTTTTATATATGTCCAAGAATGTATTTTGTTACCTATGTTTCCA
This sequence comes from Leptocoma aspasia, assembly GCA_013399835.1. NCBI lineage: Eukaryota > Metazoa > Chordata > Aves > Passeriformes > Nectariniidae > Leptocoma > Leptocoma aspasia. The sequence goes on along the minus strand of VXAX01000999.1, from coordinate 22,361 downwards.
TTTATTAAGCCAGCCTTACACTCTTTAAAATCAGTAAAGCTATTTTGAATTGTGTATTTAATTTCCATGTACTTGGTGGATATGTGAATGAGTGACTATATCATTCCTTGACAAAATGGGAAAACTGCTGATACTGTTTTCTCTCAAGATGGAAATATCTCTTCTCAGCAGCTCTTAGTGACGGAATTACATGGGGAGGGCTAAGTGAATAAAAAGTGACCCTGTGAAGGTAATCTTTAGTCATGAATCATAGAGCATGAAGCTTGTCAATCTTTTCCTCTGTAATTTTTGTAATTTCCCCCAAATCATCTAAATGTGGAGAAATAGCGAAGAAATATCAGTTTCTACAGTACTTGGTGAATGCTTCTGGCTGGCTTTTTATGTTCACGATTGTCTAGTCTGACAGACAACAACACAGTCTGTTGAGCCTCTTGGGCTGTTTCTGTGTCAGGCGCATAACAGCTGCCACATGGTCAACATCTCTTTCTGAACAGACTGTTTTGATTTTGTTAAAGAGAACAGAATTGGATGAGGGGTCTGGTACCAGCAGCGCTTACTGTAAATCCTGTTTTAGAGTTACTAGTTTAGATGTGAGAATTAATCTCAGTTGGCACAACCTCAACCAAACTCTTCAACTGGGGTTTTACCTCAAAAGTGCTAAGCACTCAATAGGTTTCAGAATCTCATGTATTAAGAGGTTAACTACATTCTGGGGCTGTTCAAAGCTCACAGCCTTCAGTGACAATGAGGAAGTGAATTCATTCCTGGACTTTCAAAAGCAGAGGAAAGGCATTTCCTTTGTGTAGAGCAAATTCTGTGCATGGGGAATAACGTGAGTGGCCAGAAATTCAAGTTAGCTTTCCAAATGTAGAGAAAATCTATCTTCCCTGTATCAGCAGTGCCAGAATTTCCCCAAGAAAAATACCTCCAAAGAAGGATATTTATTTACACATGGGAATTTACCAGCATATGATGAACAGAGTCCATAGATTTTTTCCTAAAGGCTAAGAGTCATCTCCCATCAGGGAAATGGTGAGTTTGCTTTGTAAACATGGGTTTAGTCAATGTCCATGAGGTGACTCTGATCATGTGTTTTAGTGCAAAAAGTACATTGTTTTCTTCTGATTTCAGAGCAAAGGGACTCCCCATTTTTGCAATGACAGCACTTGTTAGTAAGACTAACATAATCATTGATTCCTAACTTCACAGAGAGGATTTTTTAAGATTTCTGCTATATACATGGAGGGAGTGTTTATTCACGTCATATGCTCCCACTTTTGTAATTTTTTGATACTTCAGAAGCAAAAATTGTAGCTGCTTGCTACAAATTCCAATTTACTCATTCAGGAGGAGAGAAGTCAAAATAGTCCCAGACAGATTTGAGAATAATACAGGAAAAGGTAGTGTATCATGTCTAGGAGATACTATAGAAATATATGCATCTGTGGTGTATGTGGAACACCCCAAGTAATTGTTTCTGTCCACATGGTTCTAGAGCTTTAAAACAAAGGAGTGTCTGATCTGGATCACCTGGACCATGTAAATGCATCTCTCTGTGTTGATCTTCTTCATATGGAGCGGGACTCCTTTTGATGGGGCAGTGATGGAGCCCAGACTGGACAAGACAGGCAACTTCTGAGAGGCCATAGGTTTAAGTTTTTTTGGTCTGTCTGTAATAGTTCATTGTCCAAAAGCATTTCTCATGGTTTCTAGATGAACTGATGAATTTGCCTTACACTTACAAGAAGGCATTTCTTTAGTTGGTAGACCAGTTTTAAGAAATTTGCTTTTTTTATTGCAAAACCTTTTTTTTTTTAAGGGGAGAGCTGCTGAAGTCCTACTCAGCTCCTCACCATTGTCATCAAAATCATTTGCCTTTTAAGTCCTCTCCATACAGAAGAATAAATGTTGAAAAAAAAAGGAATAAACACATGGTTTTGCATAATATCTAAAGATAGAGTGAAGGAAATACTCCACTGTGGACAAGATAAAGATTGAAAGTTCATTGCCAAATATTTAAGTGAACTGCTTTATCCTAGCTGAATCATGCCTGGTTTGTGGAGCAGGAATCAAACAATTTAGAAAGTCCAGCACACATCTCGTCCTGATCTCCTCAGCCTCCTCTTTCTGCTGTTTTGCCATTTTTCCCTTTTATAGTTATGTATTTTGCCCAAACTAGTTCATTTTAAAAACAGATGAAAGGGAAACACTAACTTTATGGCTAATTCTCAAATAACTTGTCATGAAATTTCATGAGAACTTGTGGCAGAAAAACAAGGAGCCCACAGTCAGTAACTATTCCATGGGATTTGTTAACAACAGTAAAGGCCTGCTCTGGCCTGAGGTGTTTCAATGAGGTCAGTGACATCTGCCTGCATAGGTTGTCCCTGGCAATTTCAGGAGGTTTATGGCATCCTGTCATTTCCTGGACTAAATAAATAATTTAGGTATACATTGAGGACCAGCTATGATATTCTCCCAAAGAAACATCTGCATTTCAGGGATGGTACCTGTTTACAAAAACAAGAGAGAGAGAGAATGAGTATCAAAGAGTGCCCAGGGCCACATCATCTGCTGAGAAACACACAACAGTGTATGTTGGATATGTGTGTAAAAAGCAATTATTCTATTAAGTAATGCATGGGGGTATGCTCCAGTAAGGATATATATCTGTGCACATATGAGTACAGAGATGGTAGAGAAATGGAACAGAGAGGGCTAAATCATAAGGTGGTAGAGGCAGCAAAATGCAAGCAACAGGAACAAAGACTGTGGCACAGTATTTACAGAGTGGGTGGCACTCACAGCTTCCCCATGAATCCTTTAACCCTCTCAGTAATAGCTTTTCAGCTCTTCCCCAGAAATCCTTTGAACCCTTGTGCCTTTCTGCTCTTATGAGTACGGTGTCAGGATACTGCACAGCAGGACTGCAGGCTGTACTTGGGGGTGCACCCGTCCCTGCTGCTCAGATCTGCCTGTGTTGAACGCCCCATAGCTGCTCACTCGGGGTAGGCAGGGCAGTGTAAGATCAAGTCTGTCTGCTCTGATAGCATCCTTTCTGCTCATCTTGCTACCTGAGCAGGAAAGTATCACTTTTAGCATATCCAGTGGTTCTAACAGCATTGTGAGCAGTAATTGCCTTTATTCATAAACTGTATCCTGAGAGGGGCTTAATCTGAGTCACTTCAGTGTGATGGAAAATCAAATTGAGTGATAAGCTTCAGACTTTTCTGAAGTGATCCTTCAAGGTCATTAGTCCTAGGGACAGCACGTTAGCATCTGAGTGGCTCGCTAGGTATGCTCTGACATGGTCACTCTCATCCTGCCCCTGCAAGTACACTCAGCCTGGACATGTCTGTTTTATAAAAGTTTTCCACCTGAAACAACAGTCATTAGTTATTCCTGGGCACAGGCCAGGACCTAAGCATGCATCATTCCAGGAGTCCCTGTGCTTCTATGACTGTTTACTCCTCTGGCTGCGGGTCCATTACATTGGCCGTGGGAGCACGTGTGTCTATATGATCTCTCTGTGTTTTCTTTCTACAGTACATTGAATCCTTAGAGGTCCAGGGAGGAAGTAACCCCTGCACACTTTGCCTTTGTGATAGATTCTTGTGGAGATTACAGAAGAAAGATCTGTTCTTCCCCCCTTGGTTGCTTGGCATGTGTATTTAGCTGGGCTTTAACAAAAACAGGATTATCTCTAACCTTGTGTTCTGCAGAGATTAATTCCTTTACAGATAGGACGGGTGGCACCATAGTGGGAATAGTTTACAACAGGCCAAAGTAGAGCTTTGCTGTTACTTCAAAGTTCAAAGTGGGAGTCTTCAAACTCTGGAGAAACTTCCTGGTACCAGAGCTATCCCAGGCAGAGATGGTGACGCCTTCCAAGGAAGTCCTGCACGATTCTGATGAAGCTCTGAAGTAGTTTATCTGCTTCCACTGAACTCTGCATAAAATCCCCACAATGCTGTTGTAGTGCATAGCTAATTTAACATCTGAATTGCTTATCAAAGGTAAATCCCCTAGCTGAACATCCACCACTGCATGAGCATTTCTCAGGTTAGAGGCACCTACGCACGCTTACCCATTTCTTGCCTTATTTCAATACTCGGTGTATCTGCTTGATGTTAGGCCATCACTGTTATCATTAAGAGAAAGTTGCTTGGTTTCTCAAGAATGAAATTAGAGTGTGTGTTTTCATCTTATGTCTTAATTATAACCACAATCAGGCAAAAACAGTTTGCTGAAGTGTTCAGCATTGCTGGTGTTAAAACCCAGTTTCCTGTTTTTTTCCATGTTTGTTAACCCCTTTCTTAAAATAATAAAAGTATCAGAGATTGGTCTCCACAGTGAATTTGGTAAAGGGAAGAATGAGGGAAAGCCTGACTTAAAATAGGTAATTCTTTTCTAGGGACAAGGCTAAGAAAAAAAATATATAATTTTGTCTTTGTAAAAAATGCCACTAACGTTTTATTTAAATTGATCTGATGATCCAGTCTTAGGATCAGAGACCTGATTTCCTGCAATCAAAAGACTTATTCATTGGGGATGTGCCATTTGCCACTCAAAGAAATGTCAGCCCAAACCTACTGCTACTTGCACTTGTGGATAGAGACTTTTTGCCTGCCATCCAAGAAATACGCTCTGGTTTACCTGAAATTGTCAAGCGTCAGATCAAATATTTCCACCTGTCTTCAGGGTGAAGGCAAGCAGAAATACCAATTCCCCCTGTTGGCCAGTGGCTCAGGGGAGGTGTCATGTACTCAATGTTGCTGTTCCTGCCTCTGCCATGGAAGGCCAGGTGGAGACAGGGGCAAACCTACCTTCCCTTTACCCTTCTTGGTGATGTAATGAAACCTGCAAGCTATGCTGGAGCACAGAGTATGAAGAAGGAGTCTTTCAGTCCCTTTTGTTCAAAGTGTGGCACTTAAATAATTTTTTTTTTATTTTTGGGTAGGAGGGAAAGCATCAAGGAATTAGGTTTCATCATAAACTAATAATGAGAAATCTTACTGAGGCTGTTCCAATTAAGAGTTAAACATTTCTGAATAGAGTAGGCAAGACTCAAGATGCAAGGTTGGGAGCACCATACCCTGAACTGTACCATCTGGTGATATTAGATGTGGAAAAGGGCCTGTTTCTCCTCACATCTCAAAATTCTAACCAAAGGCTCCTTAAAAGGTAGGGGGCTATAACACTGTCTCCTTGTTCTTTACTTTGTGCCCTTTGTTTTTTATGCTTCCAATGCTGCAAGTGGAAATTAAGTTTTCTAATGAGTAAAAGTGCAGGTGATTATAATCTTTTCACGTTAATAAAAGGAATAGAAAAATCTGCATTTTCTCACAGATCAAACCACTTCTTTTGCTGATTTTTTTTTATTCTTACACTAAACCACACCAGCTTCATCCAGGGATGGAGTAAACTGCCATCCTGTAACTGTGTGCTCCCTACAGTGTGATGGAGTGTGTTCCATCCCCTTACAGATCCATTATTGCCCACTGGGTGCAACTGTGCAGGGTGATCCCGAGCAGGTTTGCTGCAGCCCAGATCTGTAGGGCAAAGCTGGACATCCTACAATTCCAGCTCCCCACTAGTCCAAATCAAGGTGGGAGGCAATAATTATATAATGACTTTGTAAATGAAAAAATGGAACTTGTCCCTATCTCATAGTTTTAGTGCGCTTTGTCTTGCTGGCAGGCATTGTAGAAGAGGGGAATATCAGTGATTTGGGAAGAGCCTGGTGTTACTTGAACAGCAGTTGAGGCTTGGTGATGATTGCTGGCAGCTGAAGTTGGAGAACACTCAGCTTCGAAGCTGGGGAGACTGTGGATACAGAGCAGATTCTGTGGGAGATGGGAAACTGGGAGCTGAGAAACTGCATAAGGGAAGTAATTCAGTCAGTCAATTCATTAATCAACACTACTAGCATAGAAACAAACTGGGATTGGGAAAATAAGTGATGGGAAAAACACCAGCTCCTCCTAGGAGCTAAAATACAGGGTGAGAAAAGGACATGACTGGAGAAAAAAAGATCAAATAAAGGAAGAGCCGAGTGGGACTGGGATAGGAGGAGCCATGGGGAAAGGCTTTGATGAGGAGTCAGAAAACAGAAAATGGGAAGGTGAAGACTATCAACAAAATGTCTAATATTACAAAATTTGAAGTGATGAAGACTTAGTCAAAAGGGTTAGAAGAAGATTGGAACTTGGTAAAGCAGGAAAACAAGAGCTTGGTGGAAAAGCTTGAAGAATGGAGACTGAATGATGAAGACAACAGAATTACAGGGATAGGAAGAAGCAAGTGCAACCTGAACAAGGAGGAGTGAGGAATGAAAAGGGGAAAATGTGAAGCAGTGGGCATAGACATTGTGTGCCCCACTGCACAGTCTGTGCTTGAGCATGGTTTGGTGTTCCAGCTCATGGAGTTTTGCCATTTCTACACCAAAGACAGAATGTGCCCATCACCTTTCTCACACACCTTTTCTTCTATTGCTCTCCCTGAGACTAAAGAACAGTAAAGTCACTAAGTGTGATACAGAAGAATGCCTGTTTCCTTCACCTAATACATTTGTCCTGGGGAATCAGGGATATGAGGCAGAGAGAAAAGGACATTCCCCACATGTCCAGGACCATCACCTTGCTTGCTGTCTTGTTCTGAAGCTGCAGGCTGAAGAGAGATTGCACCAAGAGCAAGCACAGCACGTGGTGAAAGCAGTCACATGCTGCCCTGGGAAACTGTGCTTATCCTCCTCTTTGCCACAAAATTTCTGTGTGGTGCTGGAAATTTTTTTTTAAACCTACCTTGTCAGAGGTGATGACTGACTGGGTGCTCCTTGCATTACGCATGTGTGGGTGGAGATTTCGTGTCTGACGTGAAGGAGTGCTGAGTTCTCACAGCAGAAGCTGATTAAATACATACTGGGCTTTGGAGACAGAAAGTAGAGCATTAAACAAACTGAGAAATCAAGTCCTAAGGAGTACAAAAAAGTAATGGAAACTTTCGACCTTAATAATTTTGGGCTTCAGTTCCTTATGTGCAAAATGGGGATCGTACCACCCCCTCATGCTGCAGGGCTTACTAACAAAGATTAGCTCACATTCAAAGATACTCAGATGCTTTGGTGATGAGGCAAGAGCAAGAGTCCCTGAATAATTTTATTTTCAGAGTCATGATTGATGAGTAGGTAAGGTGTGAGGCTAAGTACTGAGCAAAGAGCAGGATGTGAAAGCCCAAGTAGCTGCTCACCAGATAACTATTTGCAGCCTGTGCATGCAAAGAGGTGGCAGTGGGGTAGGAAAAGTCATTGTGAGATCATGGAAGAGCTCTTTCCTAAGGTAACTTAAATTTTACGATTTTTTTATCCTGAGTGTTGGGTTTGTAAATGCCCAATAAACATTTTTGTGTCCAGTATAAACATGTGTTGGCAAAATGTTTGGTGAAGTAAACATTTCTCTCTGCCTATAATGCGTGATGAGTGATGCTTTCCTCATCATAGAGTAGTACACTGTGTTGGTGAATAATTTAGATATTAATTAAATTATCTTAATTAATATGTTGGTGTTCATAGTAGTAAGTTCTTAGAAAAGCAAGCAAGTATCATGACCATTTTATAGATCTATTCTATCAATATTTGAAATGTGCATTGAAGATCCTGGATCCCTGGATCTTGCTCTTTTCCCTAAAGATGAAACAAGGCATGGGTTTTTGTTCCAGTCATATTGAGTTAGAAACACTGTATAATTAAACAGGCCTCCAGCTTGCCTTGGAGTCCAGTGGTTGTCTCACCATTTAGCATAACTAGGGTCAGGTCTGGGATAAATAATTGTTTAGGAACACTGAGCATGGCAGAGGAAAAATCCAGGTCTGATATAGAAGGAAATCTAAATGAATCTTGATTTTACAAGAAGATGGATGGATCTGATTTGATGGAATCAAAAGAGCTTTTGGTATCAACAGTTGAAATCCAGGGACATGGATGAGGAGTCTGGCTTTGGAACGAAAGGCAGTTTCCTAGAACTGACATTTACCTGTACGTTAATGAGGAAAAGGGTATTCCTTTCAATTGCACTGAGAGTGTGTGGAATCCCCTCTGATAACTGATTATGAAACTGTCACTGGTAGTTTTAAAGTCACACATTTGGTGGTTTGTTTTTTAAAAATTTCTGTGAGTCACAGGAATCTGTGAGGCCACTTGTGAGCAGGGGAAGAAAAAAGAAACCCTCTACAATGTAGGTCACTAATTCTCAAAAATGTCAATGAAGAAAAAATAGAAGCCCCTAATCAAGTATAAGTCCTTGCAGTAGTCACTATTTTGGGTACAGAAACATTTAATTTATGAGCAAAAAAGAACCCACACCTTTGTTTTCTTTTCCACCATAATTTATTCCAAATGTCATTACACTCCGTAGTTTCAGAGAAATGAGTCTGACAGCACGTAGAACATACATTAACATTTCGTAACATCTTAAGGCTAAATATACATCATTTTCGTGTTCTTTGTCTTCACTAGTGGCTTCCCTTAGTCTCAGACTTGAGTTTTCTCTTTTATATACTCTGCATTCATAGCAGGAAGGGCGATGTCTTTTCACCCCTTTTTTTTTAAACTTTTTGTTATATTTTAAAATGTGGCTTAAAACTAAGACCAAGCTTTCTTTAATTTCACTGTGGAAGTAATGAATAAAAGGTAAATGAAGGGATTGTGCTGTTTCTTGCCTTGTCTTGTGCTGCAGCTCTACCTACAGCTGAAACTGTGAGCCTGACATCAACTACTGGAAAATGTTTAATATGCGTTATTCTGTGAGCAGAAAATGCTGTAGGCCTTGATGTGTAACTTTTCTTCACTGAAAGCTCCTTCTCTCCAATCTCATGTATCTCATTTAGACAACTGATTCTCTGCTGCACTTGCTGTTTTGGGATATTAGGATTTGCTGGCAACAAGTGCTCTCAGTAAGGGTTGGTGGCATGGAGGAAGCAGTGAGTATAAGGAGCTCCTAAGAGGTATCTTGGGATCTGGAAGAGAGCACAGAAACAGTAACAGAGTTCAAGGAGGTATTAAGTTCTAAGATTAATCTAAAGATATTAAGGACCCTATTAATGAGGTTTTATCACAAATATGCTGTTAGGGAGCTTCTAGATTCTCTGGTTAAACTTCTGGAAGATTATCTTTCTGGCATACCTTCTCCAGCAATAACTTTTTTTTTTTAAGGATTCAGCAGCGGGACAGCTGATTTTAATTATTTATGGTGTTGTTTCTAACCCAGTACATTTGAACATTTGGTTTATTATCTGGAAGAACATATCTATTTGTTATATTGGCCTACTGCATGCAAACATACGAACTTAGGCCCTAAACTCAAATTTTTAAAGAACAGTGAAAAAAATCAGGAGGCAGGTCAGTGTAGGCAGAGTTCATATCTTATCTGAACAGCTAATATAGCTGGGGAAAAAAAAGAAAAACTGAATGCACAAGCCCTTCCTCTACTTTTAAATAGAAGATTCTGTTTTCAAATGATGAGTATTTGCATGTTGGAGAAAACATCTTTCACTGAGAAATTTAAAAGGCACAAAACTTGGAGCTGAAAGAAGATCAGCTTGGTTTTTGATAGGTGTCTCCTAAAGGAGACAGGGCAAGGTGCAATGGTAGAAAAAGTCAAACAAACCCCAGTGGCTGGAGGTCAAAGCTACACAAGTTCAAACGAGAAGTTAACTGCTCAGAACTAAATTACAGTTAATTGTTATTGGGACAAATACAAGACAAAGCCAAGATCTCTTGAGTGTCAAATCAAAACAGGACAGCTCTCTGGATGAAAAGTGTCAGCCAGACACCACTGAATGCAGCTAACTGTATTCGGTACAGGGGTGACTAGGAGACTTGTAACAGGATCGGTGAATGATTGGGTTGTGTTTACATAGCTGTGAAGGTATTCTAGGCTTCTATGCTGGAGTAAAAGACAAAAATTATGCTGATAGAAGTTAGGTCTTTTTAAATAAACTATATCTGAAGCCAAATTTGTATGATTCCAGTAAAAAGTTCACCCCTAATTTACAAAGTTACTTGCCAAAATATCTGGGGTTACCCGAGGAGTGAAGTGACTCTTTTTGTGTCTGTTTTTTGTTTTATTTTCCTTAATTTGGACACTGACTGTAGCAAGTGAAAAGTCTGTTGAAATGTGGATATTTTAACCACATCCTGAAACTGGGTTAGCCCAGGTGAAATAGACCTGAGTGTGTAGTCACTGAATAGGAAGTCTCTTTACCAACATCCACAGCCTCTCAAACAAATGTAGAGTGGAACATCATCCTGTGAACCCATTCAAAAAAGGAGGAGCCATAGCTCTTCCCTGTAGGGACTGTATCCACAGAGCACTTATAGGTCATAAGGTGCACTCACTTCCATGAAAACGAAAAATGGCCAAATAGGGTAATGAACATCCTTTTACAGTTATGTTTTAACTGAATGAGGCAGACACAAAAATAGCAATAGCCTCCTTTGGAAGCTATATAGAAAAATTATTTTATATATAAGGTAACTAGTAATTATTTTTAGATGGCTACCTTTGCCACTCAGATCTTCAAATGTTATTGTTTACTTTGGGGTGTCTTATTTTTTATGTACTGGACATCCAAAAGAAACTCAAGGAAGGGCACTCATGCAGCACTGTAGAAGAATCTGCTTGATTTAAGTACCACTCTAAAAGATATCACCAAACAAAGGCAAGTGAGGTAATCAGTAACTTTTGAATGGTTTGACCCAGAAAGGAGTGGACTTCTGAGTGGACATTGGCCTGCATTACTCCTGGGTTGCTGAAACACTGATCTCTGTGGTTTTCAGACACAAGTGTTTAATACTGCTGCAAGCCTTTAGCATTTCCCTGCCTAGCAGTCATGGCAGAGAGTAGTTTTATCTTGTGAGAGTTGCCTCTGGCCGGTAGTGTAACAAAGCTGCCATGGCTGGAGGGAGAACAAGCATTATCCTCCTGCTACTATTTTATCAGTGGGGGAGAGTCTGCTGCTGTTACACGCTGCTGTTACATGCTTGAAAAATTGCACAGTAAATCAGATCGGTGATGTTGCATCATGGTAATACATGCTAGGTTGCTTAGTTGTTTTCATAGTGGCTTTAAGCAACAATCCTATTCTCCTAGTAGGTGCATGTTTAGGGAATTATAAGTTAAGTGCAACATGCTGATCTAGGAAAGGAGGTCAAACCACTTTCATCCTTTCCTATTGTCTCCCTTTTTTCCATAGCATTTCTAACTTTCTCTTCAAATAACAGTCATGCTGCTGCAGACCGTCAATCTCTCTTAACCTCCTAGATTCTTTTCATACCTGTCAGTAGCCACAACAGACCAACTATTGCTTAGAGACAGCTGTTGACATCCAACCCATTTTATTTGCCTTAGCTACATGATTCAGTGTCACCCCAAAAGGGATTTATCTGGTTCACTTGCTGGCGTAGCTGCTTCAAGAGATGGCAGATTGAAGTCCTTGGTATGTTGTGTTTCTGTCTTCTGCTGTCTTTTCAGTGGAAAGGCCAATCCATCCTTGCTTATCTGGTCTGGAATAAAACTGTGTGCTAAAGACATGTACATGTGGGAATGAAGAACCTCCACGGAAAAGAAAAACCATTATATTCTTAGAAATGGGTGGCCTGTGCAAGTGGTGAGTGGAACGGTCAATCATCTCAGCCCACTTTGTGTACCAGATATGGGAGGATGTGCCCATGCTAGTGAATAGTTATATAGGGATAGGCTATTTTAATATTGCTTGATTGCTTTCTTCTAAGCAATAGCTTCTCTTTTCTCTCTCTTTCTCTTTTTTTTTTTTAATTTTTTTACAGAGGGGAATGCCAGACTTGACTAACAAAGACAAGAGCAGACTAAAAGTTTCCTTAACAGGAAGCCACTAGCTCTCCACTTAGCAAGTGGGGAGGAAAAGCCTTTAAAATGTTCAAACTTTCTTATGCAAATTTCAGCTACACACAAGCTTTGGGAGAACATATTCAACAGTGAATTGAGCAGTCTCACAGCAACTATAAATGCACAGTACACAAAAATGTGTGCAGCACAGCACAGAAGTCTAAAGGTGAGGGGTGCTTTCAGGTCTCCCAGCGTGTTGTTCCACTGTTTCCAAACAATCTAGTTTTGGCTGAGGGTAATATATTTTCTAAGAAAAGCATTAAAAGAGTTTTAAAGCAAAAATAGAGCATTTAAAGGCAAAGTAATGCAGTCCCTCTAGAGTAACATGACAGTTTCTCAAATGAAGGCATTTATTATGGTTGTAGTCAGATAGTTTTTGAGTGACTGAAACACCTGCACATACAATTCCCATTATTAGAAAATGTCCCAGAGCTCTGTGTAGAGATCAAGGACACTTTCTAGCTGCTCTGCTCACATACATCAAGGAGATAATTTTTATCTCCATACTGTTCTGCCTTGGACTTGGGAGCTGTATGCATACTTTCTTTGTGGCACAAAGATAAGCAGATGAGCAGTGACTGAAGCCTTGTTCAGTGGCAAGATACCATCAGACGGTAAAGCAGAAAGAATGGTAAATGAGAGATAGGCCATTGTTAACAGGCTGTCTTCTCTCACCTGTCCTCATGGTAAAAAGGAGCCTTATGGATGTAAAGCAGTTCTGCTGAGCTAAAGAGTTCTGCAGCTGCCATAATGGACTTCCTAGAAAAGCAGTGTTGGTACCAAGATCTCTTCCCTGGACCTCTGTCTGTCTCTTGCAGACAGCCACAGAAAATCTTTGTGTAGGTTTCCATTGGATTTTGTGGGACAGCCTGCAGAGGGCAAGGGCCTTGGAGAGTGTTAGATGTTGCCTTATAACTACACTCTCTGACACACACCCCAGAGCTGAAGATCATTGTATGCCTGGCCCAGCCACTGTCAGAGAGACCACCCTGTGGCTGTGCTTTTACATTTGAGTGAACTACCTGTGGCTGAGGTATCTGCCTGCTCAAAGCAGGCACAAAGCCTCAGGAGAGTGTTGCTTCATGAGCTCATGCTTCAGGCTGAGAAGTGCAGTCTGTCATTTTTGCTCTGGGACCAGTTTCCTCAGCTCAACCCCTTCACAGATCAAAGGCACGGTGTTTAATCATGGTGACATGGCCATACATCTTCACGAGGACTGTCTGCCTAATCACCAGCTCTTGGTGTGTATGACCTGGGCTATATTCTTGCTTCTGCTATGGTATCCCTCTGACTGAGTTTCCTCATCCATCAAGCGTGGATAGGACAAAGACCTCCTTTGTGAGGTCTGTTGCTGTGTGAATGAAAGCAGTGCACAAGGGAGAAAATTGTGAGAGGGCAGAACTCAACACTGGCCTGCTGCAGCTTACAGTGTGCTGCTGTGCTGTGGGTACAGAGTGACAGCTGTAATCCTTGTCAGATAAGGGGAGAGATGGTCTCTTTGCTCACTTTGCTCATCTTGAAGAAGCAAGCCCTTTTATCTATGAGGCTGACATCTGAGAGAAATTACCATTCTCTAGTGAACTGAACGTGCTTTTTGGTACATCAGAGAATTTTATTCCCTAACAGAGAAGCACAGAACTTTTAACCTAGAAATAACCCTGGCCAAATCAACTGTCTCTAGCTGTCCACAGCCTTAGGTTATCACACAGCCACACATGCCACACACCAGTAGGTAAAATGCTTTGGGCCCTGCTGGGGAGTGGGAGATGGTTAAGGAAATTCCTGGGTACTACAGATGGCAGCAGTGGAAGGAATTACTCAGGAGGCAGCAGGTTTTTTTTTTTTTTTTGACTCAATGCTGATCCTTTACCTCTGCCTGTTGTTAGACCAACTGTTGTCCACAGTCACTGTCTTTCTCATGGTGTTTAAAACTGACATTTTGACACTTTTTAGCATCAGCAGATGCTACAGCGCTTTTTGCAGTATCAGGTTGAGATCAGTTTTTATGGGTCACGACAGACAAGATTGGCAGTTTGGGCATTCAGAGGTGATCTGTCCTACCCCTGCCCTAAGACAGGCCTGGAAGACCTCAGCTGATTGTGACACATACCCCTATTCCCTGTTCTTATACACCTGCAATGATAAGGCTTTCACACTTGCTGTTGGCAATCTGGTCCAGCATTTCCTTAGTTGTACTGGCTGGGAGTGTTTCCTCATATTTCCTTTGAAGCTCCCTAACTTGTGCACTCTGCAGTTGGAGCCGAGCAGTATAAACATCATTTGGCACCAAACACTTCAGTTTTGCAGAAAATAAGCAAATTATTCTTCTTCCTATTAAAGAAATGTGGGGAAATTAGGTATTTGTAGTACAAATATCTAGTTTCAGAATTTGCTTTCTGTCTTTATAATGAAAAGCCAACTAGGAGACTCCACCACGGCAGGCTGGATGTCTCAGGTGCCTCTGTGCCCTGACCCACAGTGGCAGCACCAAGTTTTAAACCCCATGTGAATGGCACATGCTATGACTGCTGCTGGTACCAGTCCTAGCAGGGGCCAGTTCAATCAGCAGGGCTGCAAAGTCTGGCACCACTTCACTCTGGCATTTCACAAGTCTGCAGCAGAGCTGGAGGCCATCGTGATGGAGCTGGGTTGGCACATAAATGGGCAGCTGAGTCAATCTGTGGGTGGTGGGAGGCCGGTGCTGACCTTTGGTGACCTTGTTCTCACCCAGCCATCCCTGAGCATTCTCTCACCATGTCCTGGGTGTGTTTGTCTTTTTGGTTGTGTGAGGAACAAGTGGCTCCTGATGGACTTCAGTGGTTTCACCTGTGCTGGGCAGTGGCATTCAGCATGTGTCCCAAAGCACATCCTCTGGGGGATCCTGGTGGGTGCTGACACCAGGTGGGGTTTGGGGCACGGCCAAGGCAGCACAGTGAGACAACAACTGGCACAGGGCAGCCTGGGAAGCCACATTCCTGCCATGGTAACGCCATAAAAAATTTTAAGGACCTCCTGCAGAAGCAAACACAAATGAGGTTCATATCTCTTTAAAAAGCCTTCAAAGAACTTCAGATCAGGTCCTATGCCCCCTCCTGTCCTATAAACTTATATTTTAACTTCTCTGTTACTAACCAGATAGTTAAGCAAAGAGCTGGATCTGAATAAATCAGAACAGCTCCACTGAAGTCAACAGCCCAGCAATGTTATTCTAGTACTAAGGTGTGGTACAAACCTCAAATTAAAAATTAATTTATTATCTACCTGGATATAAATTCATGGTGCAGGTCCTCATTTTCCCATACTGTCCCAACCTGCTAAAAATGGCAGCAGACAATTTTGTCTTGTTTCAGCATGGATGTGTCTGCAGTTTTTGCTGCTGTGGGTCATAATCAGCAGCCACTGCCTGCATTGCAATTCCCTTATAAATTTTCTCTTTCAAGGGTGGTCACTGTACTTTCTCTTTACCCAGGAAAATTCAGTCCTCAAGTATCAGTTTCAACATGTGCATGTATTGTAAGTCCACTTGTATATTGATTCATTACTGTGCCTCTGCTTAATTTAGCAAGAACTTTGTGTTAGCCAAATTCTTGTAATTGCGCAATAGCAGAAAAAATACAACAGTATACCATTTGCATCATTTATACTGCACATTTACCAATACTCCTTGATGCATCTATTTCTTGTGTACCAAGTATGTGGCAATTTCACACAAACGACTGCCACTTCACTGGAAGTGACTTTTAGCTATATGAACCAGGGGAAACCACTATTATTTTCATTTTTATTTTTCATTTCCCAACAACAACCAATTTAGTTCCAAACTGATATTTTGTAATAGCTGAAATGAAGATATTTTCTACTCTCCTGATGACTTTTTACTGTAAGATGGGCAACACTGACAGATGGAAGCAGATCATTTCCACTAAGAAAGGTCATCAACCCTATTGCAAAAGCAGCCAGTTCCAGCTGGACACATAATGACTAATTTTTAATGAAAGTTTTTTTCAAGTCTGTTGGTTTGCTCGTATTTGCTCTACACTGACTTTCTACATTTTCAACTGTTTTGACAAGAAACTCCAGAATTTCTGAAAGGCAGCTGTTTTCTGCTCAGCTCTAATAGTTGCCTAAAAACATTTTAATTTTAAGGGCATGTAGTCCTGCAGATAGAAATGTCAGCTCTTAAGAAGAAAGAAATTTTTCTCTTTTTTTGGTTAATCCTTTTTTGACCTGGCTAACATAGGTGTGATTTAGGTGATCTCCAGCTACAGTGGAGGTTGTTGATCTTGCTTCAGCTGAGGCCAGAGGCTGATCTCATGAATATTGTTTTTACAGATGTGTGATTCTGCTGACGTCCTTTGGCTTCCTGTTCAGTGAGGCTGTGCTTGGCATCCTCAGATTTAGGCTCAGTGTGAATTTTCTTAGACTTCGCCCTCCAGAACTCATTTTGTTTCATCAGCCCTTCCCTGCCTGTGAGTAATGCTCATGATCACATCATGTGGGGAAGGAAGGTCCCCTCTGCTGGAGCCCTTTCGGTGGCAGCAGTGTGGGTGAGGTAGGTGTCTGTGGGAAGGAGAGGGAGCAGGTTTCAGGCAGTTTCTGGTAGCACCTAAGACATGCAGTGGGTGGTGATTCACCCCCTCAGCACCATTAAACCTTCAGATTATGAGTGGGTTGAATCCTGTAAGGTTGTAGGCACATTATAAAAATAAACACAGACCTCTGAGGTAAATAGGTTACTGGTGAGGGGGCAGTAGTGTGGATAAATCAGATCATTCCTCTTTTTTATAAACACTGAGAGCAAAATCCACTGTTCCTACTGCCAGGCTCAAAGGTTTTGCCTCCTCTTTGCATTGCTGGCGTTGGTGCTGTAGTGCATGTCTTTGGCACCAAGGAGAGGTCCTGTCTATGTAAAACTTTTTGGATGCATTTGAAGGTGCTGAGTGCTGTTTTCTGGTGCCAGACCACAATAAAAACAATGGGCTAGCGAGGAACTTCTCTGAGACTTACTGAGACCAGAATTAAAGGTCATGCATGCCCACACTTTTGTTTTGAGATATTAGTTAGAGAGGGAAGTAGATGGAAGGGAGAGATTAACCCCCTCCACTCAGGGCTCATCAGAGCACATCTAGAATACCATGCCCAGTTTCACACTCTCTCCCTCAAATACAGGGAAGCTGGGGCATGTTCAGCAAGATGTTAAGGGCTGGAGCACTTGCCCTGTGAGGAGAGGCTGGGGGATTTGGTCCAGTCCAGACTGATGCAGAGAAGTCTTTGGAAGGACCTAAGAGCAACCCCTCAGCACGTACAAAGGGATGAGAAAGAAGACATTGCCAAAATCATCACAGCACTACGCATTGGGAAGACAAGCAACAAGGGACTGAAGTTGTAACAAGAGGCTCAGGCTGGATATAAGGATACACTTCCCCAAGGAGAGAGTGTCAAGCACTGGACAGGGTCACCCAGTGAGGTTGTGCAGCCTCTTTTCCTAGAGTTTTTCAAGACTGGTCAGACAGAGTCCCAGGAGACCTGGTCTGAGCTTACAGCTGTGTCTGCTTTGAGCAGGAAGCTGGACTAGGGACTTGACATCCCTTCCAGCCTGATACCATGTGATCCTGTGTCTAGGTATCCCATACTCTGAGGTCATGGAAAGTTTTAGGTGAAGTTTTTGGGTGAAGAGTTGAAAAGATTAAAAATAATGCATTTTAACCCCGCTCTCCAGCTTTGACCAACTGATTTGACTCCAGCAGCAGTGATCCTTCCTCTGATTTCTCTAACCACGGTCAGGCAGTGGGCTTGTGTACTTGTTGTTCTGGCAACTCAGAGGACAGGAGTGCTGGGCAGAGGGGATAGGGCACCCACTGCCTGAGGAGATTCTAATGCTACAACAGGGTTTAATCAAGTGGGATTGGCTGAGCCTTTTGGGATGCATTGTAGGCTCAAGGACGGGAACAGAAATCCAGCTTCACCAGCAAGGTATACCCAGTGGGATACCTTGGCAAGTAAGCTGTTGATAGAGATACAATGCACCTAATATTGGCAAATTTTGACAGTTTTAGTGTCCACAGACTACAAAATCAATATCGTACCACAGCATTAAAATAATTTCCCCAGAATACAAAATCCCCTCAGAATACAAAATCAATATAATAAAAATAGTTGCAATTATTCATGGTATTTCACTTTCCAACCTAAAATTAGTTGTGTGCAAATTCATCATCGAGACTAGGGCACCCAAGTTGCCTGTGGGGCAGTCACTGTGCTCAGCAGTGCCACTGTATCATACTTCTTCCTTCTTTCTTTGCAGATCAGAAACTCGGTGTGAGTCTCCCCTCCCTGTGGATCCCAGTGCTGAGAAGCCAGCAGCAGTCGAGAGCGGTTTTTGTGTGTTGGTGGCTTTTTTATGAATGCAGGAATTACCACAATTGAATGAATAATTCATTCATGAAAATGATGCTTGAAAAATAAAAGTACTCTTCTATTATTCTTGGAAATTGTTAACCAAGCTTTTTTTTTTTTTGCCTTTGCTGTGGTGGGACCTGGCAGCGGCTGTCATTGAGAGCCAGCAAGTTCATCTCAGTGAAAGTTAGTGAGTGGGGGGGCAGGAAAGATGCAGGCCCTTCCCCACTGTCACTGATGGCTTTTGTGGGTGTTCTCAGAAAGTCCTGCCGGGCGTCCTGGGTGACTCACCGGCAGCTGACTGAAGGCAGGCAGGAGGCCAGCAGCCCCTGCACAACTGGAAAGTACAGAGCCATCCCAGTGTGTGCCAGAAAAAGGAGAAGGTGACATGCAGCAATGTGTCTGTCTGCTTGTCTTGTCTGTCTGTCAAAAGGCCAGAAAAAACCAGTTCTTTGTAGGATATATGGGAGCTTGGTGCTGTGAAGTCACCTTTGTTCTTGCAAGAGGGACTGTTGGATGATCATGTAGAAAGGTGAGGAGCTAATCCAGGCTTTTTTCAGGCTTCTTAGTAAACAAAACTTTCTAGGACATACATGGTCTTTCATGGGTACAGTGTAGTATCCCTTTAGGGCCAGGGTCAAGTTTACTCAGTCAAAACTACCCACTCCCTTATGAAGCACCTCTTGCTGCTTTCTGGCAGGCAAGTGATGGATACCCAAAGGGATAATGCACATGGACATAAAGGGGTAGGGGTGTAAAATACAGTCCAAGTCTCATCTCCTTCACTGTGGGCTCTGAAGAGCACATTTGGATAGCCCAGTCTGCATGTTCAGCCTGGAGCTCATGAAGCCTTCTTCCTACAGAGCTGTGCCTTCAGCTTTTGTGACAGGCAATCTCTGACTGGAGATCTTCTTGTGTTAGGCTTCTTTATAAGATGTCCCTTCTCCGTGGACTTGCTGGTGCACACGGAAGGTTATCCTTCTTCCTCCACCCCTTGGGCCACTCACCCAGACAAACTCTTGTAGATCTGGAAGAACTTAATTTTCTTCAAAACTCCTATCTATCCTTGAGACTCATGGCTGGCTTTGGCTAACAGGCTCAGGGCTGCCTGGCAGGGTATTTCAGAGTGTGGGGACAGGCAGGGAGGGCAGGAGGGTCAGGAAGAGAAACAGGCACACATTCTGATTCCTGGCACTTTTAAAAGGAGTCAAGATGAATGGCTGTGGATGGCGACCCCAGGTGGGACCTTGTTGCTGGCCCAGAACCCTGCCTAGACAGAGCTGCACTTGGCAGTCCACCAGCAGCATGTGCCTGTGGCTTACACTAACAGGCCTTTCCATGGCCCTGCCTGGACATCCCAGAGCTGTGTCGGACACTGGTTCCCTCACCAGGCATGATCCCGACCCTCACCCACACGCCTATATCCTGTCCCCTTTCCTGGGGAGTTTCCCAGTGCCGAATCCTTGCCAGTTTCTCCCCAGCCATGGCTGCCCCAGGCTCATTAACCAGGAAGGGTCACTGGTACCTGTCCCTGCAGTCCAGCTGCAGCTGCAGCCCAGCCAAGCCATGGTATTTCAGAGACCACCCTCCCCCCAGCTCCAGCTCCTGACACCTAAGTTATTCATCAAAGGCAGGAAAAAAGCCTTCCTGGTTTCAAGCCTCTGGGGAAATGCTGGGGCATGGCTTCAGCATGACAAAATGCAGAGCAAATGGTGATTCAATTTTGGTTCAAAGCCCCTGGCAAAGGGCAGAGACAACTTGGCTTTACCTCTTTTTACCTTGAAAGGGCAGTTCTCCACCAGTATCACATCCTGGGAGGGACAAGAATACACATCCTCCTTCCTCAGGGTCAAAAGGGGGAGAGTTTTGTGAGGGAAGTCCATTGAAATGTCCACAAAATCCACGTCACTCGTCTCCAGCTAACAAGTACCATTCAGCTGCTGTGCCATGACTCAGATTGCATGGAAAATGCTACAAACTGCTTTCTGGGGGTAGGAATTGAGGTAATCCCGCTTCCAGTGGGCAAGGTAAAGAGGCTTGCTGGAGCACCACAGCTGCTCTCACTGATGCACACCTTGAGAGCCCCACAAGTGATGCCCAGGGGACAAGCCTACAAGAAGTTTACATAACAGCAGTTCAGGCTAGGGAGGTTGAATCAGCTCTTAGGTAGCTGTCCTAATATGGGCAGGATGTAAAACTGGAGTTTAAAGGGGGAACTGACACTAGTGTGTAGGGATGAAAACAATGAAGTGTTCCTTTTTTTTCAGTTAGAGTGCCTGATCTCCAGCTGAAAGAGGGAGTTTTTCAGTGTGCAGGCACATGCCTTCTGTGGTTTGTACCACCTGACAACCATTGAAGCTATAAAAATTGTCAAGTAAATATTTTCTGTGGTCAATGCAAGAGAAAACTGCAAAAAACAGTTCTCTAAAAACAACTGACCTCTGCAAATGTTCAGTACTTTGTAAAATCAAG
The DNA here is from genome assembly GCA_013399835.1 of Leptocoma aspasia. Taxonomy (NCBI): domain Eukaryota; kingdom Metazoa; phylum Chordata; class Aves; order Passeriformes; family Nectariniidae; genus Leptocoma; species Leptocoma aspasia. The sequence continues at coordinate 1,572 of VXAX01000999.1, read as the reverse complement.
GGTTCATAATGCCAGTGTGGGAGAAATGCAGCTTGCAATAGGCACTGTGTAACCTCTGCTGCTGAGAGCCTGGTTTTCAAAGGTGGGGGTGGAGAGGAGGTGAGGTGTGCGGTAGTGTTTCAGGTTTTAGGAACTCTCTAAACACAGACACAGAGCCTAGTTTTAGAAGAGACTCTTTATTCTGTGCAGGGTTTCCACAAATCTAGTACAACAAGTGGTAGAAAGTTTTATCTTTTATTCAATAAAATTTACACCTGCCTAATACATATTCTCCGCCTACTTCATGCATATTTATTTAGGCAGGATAATCTTACACAACGCTGGAAACACAAAGTTCTTTTCTTCATTAAGCAACTTCTATTGTAGAAGTTATCTGATGACATCAATTACACTTACAAAAGGTGAGAAAAGCCAGCTTGAAGACATCAATTCCTTTTGTAGAAGCTCAGCCTGTGGACAGATAATTCAGCTTGAAGACAACAATAGTAGCAGAACCTCATAGGGATCAAGCAGGAACCAATTCGTTTTCATATGTTTGTAGTAACTGAAACTTCTTTCTTTTTCTGTGGGTGTTCTGTTTATTTTTTAGTATCCCTTTACCTGGTAAAAAGGTGTAACAATCAATAATTCTTTTAGCCCAACCCAAAACCCAAGGGGACTCAGCAGCAGACAGGTCTGTGCTGACACTGAACTAAGCAATATTCAGAAAAAAACCCTCAGTGACAGATCCTTTCTGGAGCTACTGGAACAAATCTTTTAGGACATCTCTACTGCCACCGCAGGGACATCAGCAAGCAATGCCACAGCTCTGCAGTGCTTGGCTACAGTCATGCATGTGGCATATGCAGGACGACTCGGGCTTTTTTGTTAGCCTGGCGCTGTGCCAGGAATTATAAACTCTACGTTTTTACAGAGAGACTCGGTTTAGGCTCAGAGCCATCCCAGGAACAGTTGTACTACTTTACCAGCACCCAGAGCAAATCTGCTGCAGGTCATGGAATAGAATAGAATAATTTAGATTGGAAAGGACCTCTAAGATCATTGAGCCCAACCTTTAAACCAGCACTGCCAAGTCTACCACTAAACTGTGTCCCTGAGTGTTACATCTACATGTCTTTTAAATATCTCCAGAGATGGTGACTCTACCACTTCCCTGAACAACTTACCCCAATGCTTGACAACCTTTTCCATGAAGAAATTTCTCCTGATATCTAGTCTAAACCTCGCCTGCAACAACTTGAGGCCATTTCCTCTTGTCCTGTCACTTGTTACCTGGAAGTAGAGGCTGACCCCCACCTGGCTANCCTGGCTACACCCTCCTTTCAGGGAGCTGTCAAGAGTGATAAGGTCTCCCCCGAGCCTCCTTTTCCCCAGGGTAAACAACCCCAGCTCCTTCAGCCACTCCCCATAAGTCTTGTGCTCCAGCTCTGCTGCCTTTCTCTGGACTTGCTCCATCTCCTCAATGTCTTTCTTGTAGTGAGGGACACAGAACTAGACACAGGATTTGAGGCATGGCCTCACCCATGCTGAATACGGGGGGACGATCCCAGCCCTGGGCCTGCTGGCCACACT
>VXAX01000998.1:1392-30647 GCA_013399835.1 Leptocoma aspasia | reverse complement strand
CCCTTGCATGAAGAGACTCTTCCGGCCCGGTGGAATCCCTGTCCTGCACTTCGTTTGTAATAGTGTGGGGGTGTTTTGAGAAGTGTGCAGCATCCCCATTTACGAACAAACATGGNGACCCACTCCAAGCTCAGGTACTGTTGTTTACAATCTCCTTCTCTTACTGCCTTTTAGCACTTCCCTTTCTTCTGAATCCAGGTCCCATTGTCATCTGACAGGGATTTTCTGCTGGAGGGTCAGAGCCTTTCTTTCCTAATCACATTTTTGGAACATTTCTGCTCTTCTGGGAGTCTTTCTGACTTCCAACTCTAAACATCTTCCAATAGGTCTCTTTTGTCACAGTGCTGATGTTTTTGTAAGGGTAGACCAGACGTGATAGTTATCTCAGATACTCTTTATTTTCATGTCCATATATATTTAAATCACTTTTTTAAGTGGCAATTTTCCACCTGTTATACACATGTTATTGTCTTATATTTTAAAATTTAATTTAATTTCCAAATTTTGTTTTTGTTTTGGTTATAATCTCATTATGTTTTCTTGGAAAAGACTAGTTTATTATATACAGTGTGTACTAACATGTCAGTTTAGATAAATTTTAATTGCTGGTTTCCTCCAATTTTAATCACTAATGTCTATTTGTATCTGCTTGTTAAGTACAAGAGAGTCCTGGCTCACCTACTCAATTTAGATTTCTTCGGCTTTTCTTGATAATTTTAATGTCTGTCTTTGTAAAGAGTTAAGGTTGACATGTGGGCACAACCCTAAATGTAGCTATATTTTTACATGGCATTGAAAAGCCATGTTAAGAAACTCTCTTCCTTATTTTTTGTTGTTGTTGGTAAACACCATGAAGCACCTGCAGGTTCAACTCTGATAAGAAGTGATGGAAAGTTTTTTCCTTTAAAGCCAGAAGTTTTTATCAGCATTCAAAATCTTATGCAGGTCTCACACGTAAATGCATACACAGTGTACCTCCCTTTGTACATATTATCACTGGCTATTTAATTTTAATTTTTTTTAAGTGTGTAAAGGATATCTTGTGAAAGCAATACTCAGTTGAACACCCATTGAATTCATTGAGAAATGATATGAGTACAGAACCCCAGACAGATGATAGTGCAGCAGTCTGTTCTGGCTAATCAGACCTGTAAAGTTTCTGAGTAAATTCTTCCTATTTAGTCAGAAAGAGCCTTTCAGATCTGGACACCAAAAATTCACTGCTCCAATTTATATAACTATGTCTTAATAATGCCTTTTACCCAACTTTCTTCATCAACCTCTAGCATAGATTTCTGATACACAAGAGTCGATTCTTTGTGGGTCCAAAGATAGAAGGTTGGGTTGGCCTTTGGAGTGCTATTGACTGATGTAATCACTGTTACACGTGAGCAACAACTACAATATAAAACAAACAAACTGGGAAACAAGCAGCTGCAAAAGTCTGGTGAAGACTGAGAGGGACTTTTTCTTTCTTCACAGGTCGTGCTTCCTGCAGTGCTTCTGGGGACCCACATTACAACACTTATGACCACAAAGTCCATAATTTCATGGGAAATTGCACTTACACCCTCTCCAAAGTGTGCACTGCCTCTGAGAGTCTTCCATACTTTGATGTGTCCACAACAAATGAGCACAGAGGAGCCAACACCAGAGTCTCTTATGTGAAGTCAGTGCATGTGGAAGTCTATGACAATCAGATTTCTCTGCTGAAAAAGAAGAAAGTGAATGTAAGAAAATACCTATTTAAAAGACATATATAATTTTTAACTGATATGCAGATAATTATTATCTTTCTAGAGTTTATAATAAAACTTTATCTTTTTATTTATTATATCTACCTCTTTTAATGAGATCCCCAACAAACATGCTCAGATGTTCTTTAATCAGTTCCAGTTCCCCTATGCACAAGATCCTATCTTTCAGCAATCTGTACTAGCTGCTGGTAGTTGTAGGAGTCCCAACAGCCATACACTTACTTTCACAATTTGCTGTACAGGTGAATGGTCGCAGAATGAACTTGCCTGTATTTATTGAAAAGAAGATCAGTATTCAAAGCAGTGGTGGATATGTTCTCTTGGAAACTGACTTTGGACTGTGGGTGAGATATGATGGAAATCATTATGCAGAAGTCTCTGTGCCCTCTAATTACAGTGGTCTGCTCTGTGGCCTCTGTGGTAAGTGGTAGCTGGTGATTACTTAAATTTTTTTTTTCTTAGCATGTAGAAATTACAAGAGTAGTTTGTCTTGTGAGTTTTTGGTTATTCTTTGGTTTGCATGATCCGGAGTTTTCTAGTTCAATTATCTCTTCATGGGTTTTTCACACTTTCAATGCAGGAAGTCTACCTAAGAATATTATGGTGCAAATAGCACTGTTTAATTTTTAGTCCAACATTCTACATGTAGGATGCAAGAAAATGAGTAGGATTTTTTTAGATAAGTATTTTCTTGGATGTAATCTAGTTACATAGGAACTTAGAGACTTCCTGCTTCAAATGTCTGAGCAGCAGCTCTTGTCAGTAATCAAAACACAATTCTGCTCTTATTTTGCCCAGTACAGATTGATGTTTTATATATATTCTCCCTATCGCATTTTAATTTATTTTACAGCTTGAAACCTAGGTTTTTTTCTACAGGTTTGAACTTTATGTGTCCCATAAATCTGTTTTTACCCTCACAGGTAATTATAATGGTGATCCAAATGATGACAATATCAAGTCCAATGGTGAAATTGCAAGTGATTCCACTGATCTTGGAGAAAGCTGGCTGGTGCCTGAGAACACCACCATGTATGTAAAATCATTTCATCATGTGGCATTTGCTGACCAAACTCTTAAAATCAAATACCCATCTACTTGCTGGCTTTTTCTCTAGTACCATTCTACATCTTCCAGCTGCCCATTAGAAGCAGGGAGCTGGACTTTCACATAAACCAGTGAATGATAAGAGGGCTTGTGTCCTTTAAGTCTCATTTTCCAAAGCAGGAACTGTCTGTTGAGTGTGAGGGGGGGGATGGTATATCAGTCCAGTTCCCTGATTGGAAACCATAACTGTTTGGATCCCATAGCTTTTTTTTCAGCTAAGAATAAGCCTTTGAATCACCCAGAAGGGATCAAAAAAGGAGTCCATTCAGTGAGAGGGCTGACATCAGCTTTTCAAAGAAGCTGGATAAAGTCTTGTGACAGAAATAAAATGCACTCTTTTGTGCAGGGTTCTCATGTATTAATTTTCCACTGAAAATCTGATAGTAAGAGATGTGAAACACATGTTTGATTTGCTTGCTTTCCCCAGATGCTCCAGTGGTGGGACAGAAGAGCAATGTGATCCTGCATTGGAGAGTGAAGCAAAGAAAAACACAGCATGTGGCATGATCACAGACCCAATAGGTAGTGTTGGTAGATCTCTGTGAGCCATGTGACAGAGCATGGTCTAGCTTGTTTTGTCCCTTCTCTATAGTCTCTTTTTCTGAGCTTATTTTGGAAGCATATAAAGCCTCCAGTGTGAATGGCCGGTGTAAAACTCATAGGTGCCTGGCCAGAATATGTCATCTGTTCAGACAATGCCAATGTGTCCATGAATTTTATCTGAGAATATGTGCAGGGAGCCACAGCTGCTCTTTGTGTTATAGTGACTTGTACTCTGCTTTCTAAAAGAAGTTCAGACAGACTGCTGGTGTGTGTATTACAGATACTTTATCTGAAATTCTGTACATGTTCTCTGTAGTTGTCTAGAATTAGTGGTCTTTCTAGGCAGCAATGCTTAATTTATGTAAGTTATGTTGTATCAATCATGCAAAAAGAAGAAAACCTCATCCAGGGAGCCCATCTTCGTATTGTGCATTGTGTATCCATTTCAAATATTGGGTAAACTTACGTAACACAGCCTGGAACACAGCACAATACGTTTGCTGTGACAGAAAATACATGGTGGTCAGTCTTAACATTCCAGTGGGTTGTTTCTATCCTTCTATATATCTTCCTTGATTTACACAGGAATCTTCAAGGACTGTCACACCAAGGTGCCTCCACAGAATTTCTTTGAAAACTGTGTTTATGACATGTGTTTCACTGGGGGACAGGCAACATCCTTATGCTATGGACTGCAGGCCTATGCTGAGTCGTGTGGCAATGCTGGGATATGCATAGAGTGGAGGAATGCTACTCTTTGCCGTGAGTGTTTTGATATAAATATCTATTCTGAATTTTAACTTCATTGTCCTCTACCTTCTCCGTGCATGTTATTGCATTTTATGTAATGTTCTGAGTATGGTCTGTCTTTTATAACGTCTTGAGCCTGCTTCAGATTCAGAACCATTCCAGGATTTGTATAAACCACTAATTTCAAGAACATTAGGATACATGCAGGTTCAATCTTTAAAGTTTTATAATATTTATAATTTGCTATTAGTTTCTTGGAAAAGTCTGATTACATTCAACTGTGTCTTATGTGGGCTTCTGCATTGGAGAAATGAGTTGCTTTGCTTCAGTGAAAATCTACTATCCTCAATGTAAGTGGAGCTGGTAATCCTCCATAAAACATGCTTTAATGGCCTTTGGTTAAAAAATAAGAGACCTTGAAAAGCAGCTGTTTCTAGGAAGTGCTCTAGTTCTCTCTAAATTAAAGAAATTGAGTACTGTCACGTCTCAATTAATTCTCTTCGCAATGACCTTATGGCAAATTTAATATAATGAACTCATATTTCTTAGAATAAAGCTTTCCAGGAGTTCCACTGGTGCTGATTCTAGGCAACACAGGACAGCTTTCTGCTTGCCAGACATACAGTCATAAAATCATAGAATGGTCTGGGTCAGAAAGGACCTTAAGTGTCTTCTAGTTCCAACCCTCCTGCCATGGGCAGTGATGCCCTCCATTAAAAACAGCTTTCTCAAAGCCCCATCCAAACTGGTCTCAAATAATTCCAGGAAGGGGGCATCCCCAACTTCTCTGGGCAGCATTTTCTAAAGGACATTTAAGTCCACAAATTATACACCTGGAGAGAGAAAAAAAAGTCCTCCAGAGGTCAACCATAATTAAATAAGCCATAATTGTTCTCTATGCTTTTTTGTCTTACACTAATTTTTATTATACCAGTTACCACTGGATTACCTTCTGCAGATCTGCACCTTTTTTCTTTTTCTTTCTTTTTTTGATGTGATCAACTATTAGCTCTGCACTTAAACTAAGCTATTAAAAAAATGGATAGGTTCTAGGAGCTGGTCAGTTTGGAAAAAGAATTACTGTGATAAAGCACCCAGTAAGTCAGCCTTGAGAGGACAGAGCACAGAGAATTCTTATATAAAAAGGAGATAGAACAAGAAATGAGTGTTTAACCCTCCAAATCAGATTAAAGCTGTAGATATCCAGACTCCATAGTCTGATGCTATAGGCCAGGACCTAAATATCTATGGCTTCATTATAGTAATAGAGAAAAGTCAGTAGCATTAGAAAGATTGACTCTCAAGTTCTCTCTTCATCAGCAATTCAAATCAAAATGCAATTACGGTCCTGACCAAGGGAAGGAAGTCTGGCTAGATGACTGGAGATGTCAGCTGTAATTGTCTGACAAGACTAAGAGATCCTATTGTAGGGACAGAAATAAATGAGAATCATATGTGGTGATTTATAACAGAATCCAGCCAAACCCATGTTTTTCTGCATTTTTTTTAGATGACAGAAATGGACAAATACTTCAGAATTTCTGTAAAATGTAATGTTATCCCTGGAGATCATGTTTTGAGCTATAGAAGCTCAGTCCTACCATAAGCAGGAGGGGTGTGAAAGTATATTGTTCTCAAGGAGTCACAGTGCAAGAGAGTGTGATTTTTAGTTCTATTTTGGAATATACAGCAGATGCTCAAATAGTAACTACAGTAATGGGGACATATCAGCTGGTATGGCAAAAGATTCTTCTATTCCCATAACTGGGTCACTTTATGCCTTTAAATCAGCAGGGAAATATTTGTACTCATCATTCTCCTGTGAGACTTTCTAACAGGCATTTTGTATATTTTCAGGAGCAAACAGTGAAAGCATCAGGAAAACCTTTATTATTATTTTTCCCTTTTGAGTGATCTTTTTTTTTCTCTGTATTTAGCAATGTCCTGTCCAGGAGGCAGCGTCTACAAGAGCTGTGGTACTAGGTGTCCCTCTACCTGTTTGAACATCTCAGCAGCTGATTCCTGCAGTTCTTTGCCAGTGGAAGGTTGCTTCTGTAAGGAAGGCTATGTTTTGAGTGGAGACAAATGTGTGCCAGAAAGCAACTGTGGTTGTGTTGATGAAAAAAAACAGTATCACCAGGCAAGTTACATCAGATATTTAAAGAAAAAAAGGAAAATACTGAAAAACAGGGGGTCTCATTCTTTGTCACTGTGAGGGAAAAACCATGTTAATAACACTACACAATTCATATTTACACCATTAATAGTTTCAAAATAGACTTACTTTGCCAGCTTTCTTGGTCCACAAACTACATGGCTACAATTGCCCAAATGATTATATGTCATGAACATTCAAATACTAATAAATTGATTGTCCCTTATGGTTTTACCTTCCTATTTATCTTACAATATGTACTTCTACACTGTTTTTTTCCCATGTAGCTGAATGAAAGTTGGTTCACCCGTTATCCCTGCATTGAGCGCTGCACCTGCAAGGCAAATAACACTATTGAGTGCAAATCCTGGGAGTGTGGAGTCCAAGAGGAGTGCAGTGTTCAGGATGGTGTGCTGGGCTGTCATTCCAATGGTGAGTCCTGCCTGAAAATCACCCCAACGTCAATTCCATAATTAGATCCTCTTCTTCTTCTGGCTTTTTAATAAATATCTTTTCATATGGGATAGTAAAGTCCCATATGAAAAGATAGAAGTCCCAGCTGACTGCTGCCAGTGCTAAGAGATGAAAATGCATGATGGTCTGTCATGCAAGCACAGATGCCCTCCTATTGTAGTGGATATCAGCAAAAACTGATGCTGCTGGATTCTATTTGTCCTGATAATGAAAATCCAAGTCTCACATCACCAATGCTGCAAGCGTTAAATTTGGTTGCATTTCTGTGAGAATTGTATTTCTGTGGGCCTGCATAATGACAAGTGCATTATGCATTTATGTATAGAGATGCAATTTTATTTACTTTATATTTACGTCTATATTTTTACAGTTAATTATGTATTTTTTATATCGATAAGTAGAAAAGCTTTGTATTACTATCAACTATACTATAAATCATGGCTACAACAGCATATAGAAATGTATACAAAAGTTTATTTTGTATATAATTTGCAAATTAAATTTAGGAGATGCTTTCTGGAAACTTCTTATTTACAAATAAATGTCATTGGCATGAACCTGAGATGCCTCTCTAAAAGTTTGCCCACATAATAATGACCAGAATGAGGTTGCTATACTAATGCAAACTGCTTTGGTCACCTGAGTCCATGGTGAAATCCAGTACAAAATTCTTAGATCATTTTTCTTGCCTTCAGGTCAAGCAATATGTCAAGTGGTAGGAGATCCCCATTATTTCACTTTTGATGGAATGAAGTACACTTTTGTGGGAACCTGCACCTACACTTTGGTTGAGGTTGTCAACACTGCCACCAATGTCATTCCTATAACCATACTTGGCAAGAATGAAGACAGAGGACTAAGAGGGGCCACATACCTGAAAGAAGTCTACATAGATGTGCATGGTGTACGAATCACCCTTCAGAAAAACCAAGGAATCCTGGTAGGTGGTGATCCTCTTTTTTCTGGCAAGAAGTATCTTAAAATTAGCTCACTTAGAACAGCTGTAGGAAAAAGGATCTTCACATTTTCTAAGGAATATATATGCATGTGCTTAACACTTGTGGGCACCCCCATTAAGTGGATGTCATGAGGAAATATAATTTCTTACTAGTTCCCAAGGCTTCTGGTTTGGGTTTGCTGATCTATGGTCCATATCCTAGAGATTAAACCCAGGGCCTCCAGACTGGGGAATTGTTGCCTGAATTAAAATATGAGACTCCCCACTTCAACAGCTTTTATCAACCCAGTCACATATAGCAATGAAGGCATAATGTATCAGCCTAGAATAGCATGGGGAGCCATGGCACGGAATCTGCCCCAAGGGTGAGAAAGAGCTTGCTCACTACCAGGGATCTTTCCAGCTGCCTGTTAAAGGCACAGCATATGAGTCCTGCCCAGCCCTCCTCAGCTAAAAGGCTGATTCCTGCCACCCATAGTTGGAATATGCAATGGTGGAAATGTAAAGAGCTAAAATTATCACAGAGAAATCTTCAGCAGTGCTAGGAATATAGATTGTGAGCTTTCATGGAAGAATGTCCATACTGACAAATGACACGTCTCTCCAGCTGAACAAGGAGCGAGTCTACACTCCAGTGCAGAACCGACTGCAAGGCGTGTCCATTGGAAATGTTGGCAGATTCATAGTAGTGGAAACTGACTTTGGTGTGATAGTGAAATATGATGGCAATCACCATCTGGAAATCACCCTCCCACGCTCTTATTTCTCACAGGTAAGATTTAGTATACAAACATCTGGAGTTGTTTCAAAACTGTGCATTTACTTCTAGTTTCTTTTATTCCTGTGTTTTGCTGTTGCATCTTTCTTTGTAGCTGTATTGAATTACCACCTGTAATTTTTCTCATTTCTATTTTTTTCTCTTCACAACAGTTTCTTTGTGTTTCAAGGGGGTAGTTAAAGATAATTACCTTATTAGGGGAGCACTTCTAACTTAGAGAAATAAACAGCTTGAAGCTTTAGGGAATCACAGATTTACTGTAATTTCTGTTCTGTTTCTCCGTGCGTGCAGTCAGACTGTCTGAAATGTCTGGTACAGGATTCGTTGTCAGTGGTGATTTGGTCACATTATTTCATAGACAATGAATAAGAAGTTATTGGGGAAGTTTATGCAAAGAGGTCATGCTTAGAATATGGTTCTTTTCCACCTGCAGGTGCATGGCATGTGTGGCAATTTCAATGGTAATCGTGAAGATGATCTGTCCTTGACCAATGGTACAGTTGTCACTGCCCCACAGTTTGGAAATAGCTGGGAAGTGGAGAAAGACAGTGATAAGGGGTAAATGTTAAATAATTTTCATACCTCCCATCTTGCTTCAGGAACACAGTGAATTGTTTTCAATTGTTTTTAATGTCTGCTACTTTGTAACATATAAGCACTGTATACCAGACTTTTCTCTTCTTGAATTTGTAGCTCAAAACACAGCCATCCCCACAGGAAACCACTGCACAGGCCAGAGGAAAACCACAGCTGTTCTATCAATCAAAATGCACACACTTGGAGAATGAGTCCACATTGGGACTCTGTTTATTTTATGGGACAGTCCACAGTGTGGACTCTGTTTATTTTATCCAGAGCAAAATGATGGTGCTGGGGAATGGTGAGGGCCAGCTGCTCCCTGGTGGACAGGGAGCCATATGTGACAACAGGGCTGAAAAAACTGTGGCCTCACCAGCCAGGGTCTATCCCACTCTACCTCAGTGAGGGAAGCAGGGAAGCCCCACAGATGGAAGATAAGGTCAGTTCAGGTCACCACACAGAAATTTGCAGTGATGAGACAGATCCAAGGTCAAGCTGTGAAATCAGTCTTCTAGTCAGGGTCAAGTTCAATGAGAGTTACAGGTGTCAGACACAGCATGGTGGTTGTCAGGCAGGTCTACTTCTGCTCAGTCTTTCATCCATTGACAGAAGGAAATCATAGTCTCCAGCCTCTTCTACTTTCCAGTGGAAAGAAACTTTTCAGTTTCAGTCTGTCTTACAGCAGCCTGTGTCTGTGCTTTCTTGCAGTTGTTTGCCAGACTTAAGAGAAGATAATGATCCTCCTTGCACTGCTGAGAATAAACAAGTCATTGAAAGACAGTGCAATGTTTTAAAATCAGACAGATTCAAAGTATGCCATAGTCTAGTCAACCCTGATGACTTCATAGAGATCTGCATCTATGATATGTGCCAGTATGATGGTATGAAGTCTGCTCTCTGCGACATAGTTCAAGTCTATGTGGACACCTGCAAGAATCATGGAATCACCATTAAATGGAGGAACAGCACATTCTGTCGTAAGTACACAAGCAAGTGAAAAAACAAAAACCTGAATGACTGATAGCATGAAAAAATTAGCAGAATTAATTGAACAAGTAAAAGAAAATTAAATATAAATTCTCACAAAATGCAATTCTACTATCATGATTCCAGTGCTGCACTGAACTGTGTTCAGGTTCAGAGAAACCCAGAGATAACTCAGAACTGGACAAGTTATGGATATTAATGTGGAGTTAGAATGGCATTGGTAGCCAAATGAGATATTGTAGTGAGCCTAAAATGGAGAAATAATATAACCAGAAGATTAAAAGAAAGAGGCATACTGTGTTAGGACACAGGGCTCAATGCCACTCACTGTGATTTGAACAAAAACTGTCAATTTGCCCAGTTATTTATTATGGACCCTGTTCTCAGATTAATTTCCAGGGTATATGCTTCACTCCACCCATTCAACAAAGCTATAAATAAATGATATAAAAACTAGTAAAGATAATGTAGAGGGGTTTTACCTGTGGGACCTTTTTTTACAATTTAGTATCATATTGTGAGATTATCAGATAATGTTGTGAAGGACAAAACAGTTAACTGGTTAAAAAGCAAGTCAGATGAATGTTTAATATATCCATTAGAAATCCCTAGTCGGCTTCTTGCCATAAGTGGAGGAAAATACTGGACTAACAAAAATTTTCTCATGTTACACTCTTTCTTGACCTGTCCCCTTATGCATGTCCAGTCATTGGCAGGAGTAGGGTTTAGAGGTAGATGAACCTTCCATCTGACAATGCATATCTGTTGCTCTTGCATGTCTGTAGTTAAGCTAAATTTACACCTGGTTTACATCAATGAAGGGTTGAATATTTTAAGGAATTTGCCTTTAAGAGTCTAATTTCTGGCAGTGCCCAAAGAGGCATTTATAGCTGAACTGGAATACTGAATCTGGATAACCTAGTTCGAGGTGGTTCAGTCATACCTGCAATAAAACCGAATAAGCAGTTTCAGAGAGCATTCTTTGTTCTGTTTTTGTTGTTTTGGTTTGGTTTTTTTAAAGTAAAATATAAAAATAAAAACCAGCTGATGATCAAAATCAGCTATTAAAAGGCAGTTCTGTACTACCATTCCATGGGCCAAGGTGTAGCTTTCAGAGTTTGCAGTGCACTTTGTAAATGTATTTAATAACGCTGGCTCTGTTCTCCCACACAGCATTGCCCTGCCCATCCCGGAGCCACTACAAAGAGTGTGTCTCTGCCTGCCCATCAACATGCAGTGACATTTTTGCCTCTTCCCTTTGTGAGAAGACAGAAGAGTGCACAGAGGGCTGTGAATGTGATGATAATTATGTGCTCAGCAATGGCAACTGTGTACCTCTCAGCAGTTGTGGCTGCAGGGATGATGACAACAATTACTACAGTGTAAGTAGTTTGTGGAGCAAATCTTTGACTTCAAAACTTGTAGAAAATTGGTCTCCTGTCCATGTTAACATGAAAGAGAGAGAGAGATCAAAGACTTCAGGATATAACTCTTAAATACCTTTCATCTGATTAGTAAAAGCTGCTGCCTTGGGTATTAGGAGACACAGAAGCTTGTTTGGTACTTTGCACCTGAGGTCAAAACTGAGGCCTATTTTAAAACAGTCAATTGATCAGAATTATTCAGGCAGTCTGTCCTAGTCCAGTTTTGTGTTCAAATTCTTATGTTGACGACAGTAAGATAGATGGACTGAGATCCCCTCTTACAGGCTCTTGGTGAGACTACACTTAACCAAGCAGTTGTGGAATTGCCAACTGGACAAGGTTGCACCTAGCTAGTGCCCACACCCTTTTTGAAGGCTTTTGAACTTCCATTGCACTGCAGAGCTGAGCACCTTGATAACATATTATTAACACAACTTGTGTCCAGGCTGGGGAGACATGGATAACTCCACACTGCACCAAAAGATGCCAGTGCCAGAAGAATGGTGTCATCAGCTGCAAGAGCTACAGCTGTGATTCTAGAGAAACCTGCGTGATCAAAGATGGAAAACACAAGTGCAATCCAACAGGTATGTGCAAGCAGGTCTTCACTTGGGGTTCACTTGAGGGCTGCAGAAGGAGGGAGGATGTGGGTGTACATTCTTTCACGGAAATTCCATTCTTTCAGGGGGAAAGAAGGAAACTCTGACTGTTGTTGACAACACGTTATTGAATACAAAAAGGCCTCAGTTCTCATAACAGAAGGTTACTATTCCATGCAGAGAATTTGTAGAGGGAAATGGATATCTGGGTATTATTTATTTATATCTAGAAATTTGACAGGTCAGTCTGACTAGTTTGAATAAAATTTCTTTTTAAAAACTCCCACTGCATCTACTGAATCCAAAACTCAGTTTGTGAATCCTATCACAATGACCCTGTTTTTTCCATTGCATGTTGATTTGAGAACAGAAAAAACAAAAACAAAAACAAAAACCAAACAAACAAAACCCAGTAAGCAAAACCACAACAGAGTAGATCTGGACAGATATATGAGGCCAGTCAGAGGACTTTGGTGCTTTTCATTCAACATTTGTGTTGGCTAGACAAAATTAATCCCATATTCTCTAGGTAGGTTGGGTTGATTAGGAGAGAGCTTGTTGCATAGTGTCCCTACACTTCAGTTTTGAAGAATAGCATGGCATCAGTCCTACTGTATTGAGGATCAGTACAAAAGCATAAGGCAAATCCAACGTCCCCCTGCTAGATTTTGGCAAAATATCTGAGCAGAGGCACACCAGCAATTTTAAGGATCGCCTTCCTATGCCTTGCTCCTGGCATAATGATTTACTCTGTGCTCAGTGGTCGAGGAGAATACATAGATGATAGTCACTGCATCTGATTGTTAGGTCTGGTAAACCCAATGATCAGTTTAGTAACCTCAGCAGAAATCAGTGACAGCACTGAGTCAGCAAAAATTAAACACTCCTTTTCAATTTTGTAACAACACATGGCAGGGGTTATGAAAACAACATCTCTTAGGAGGCCACTTCAAGCCATGCTTGTGTCAGAGTCATTCCTCTGCAGACGGCCCATGTGCACAACTTAGTCTGAATGAATTCTATAAACCCTAATGTTCTGCTTCAACTCAGTTGGCTCACAGTGGTTCTCAGCAGAGGAATGAGTTTCTCTGTCCATCTCTGCATTTGAGTATCTAGTCACAAGAGTGAAGCCTGAGCACCCATCTTTACTTTCAGACCTGCATGCTAGCAGCAATCATTTTTATCTAACAGTTTGGACCAACCCAGGCATGGCATCTGGCACATGCACATTTAGACTGCAGAGTAATGAAGCTCTTCCCTTGCAGGTTTTGGGAGATGCCAGGTCATGGGCGACCCACACTACATCACCTTTGATGGGCTGGTGCACCACTTCCAAGGGAAATACACCTATATTCTGGCTCAGACCATCCCTGGCCTACCTGACACTCTGACACAGTTCAGCATTGAAGGCATGAACTATCCTTTACATAGAAGTCGACATATTACTTACCTGAAAGAGATGCTCATCAATGTTTATGGCCACACAGTGCAATTCAGGCAGAACAAGCAGATTCTGGTGAGTCCCTCCCTAACTGCTGAACACAGAGGAAGGCCCTCTCTTGGAGTAAAACACTTTTGAGTAATGGACATTTTTTTTTTTTTTTTAAGAATTAAAGTATTAAAGTGAACTGTATTATTGCACCAGTGCTGTGAGGCAACCGCAAATGAGATTTTCAGTTGTTTGGAGTCTTTTTTCTCCATAGCTATGAAAGATACAATTCTACCTCAAACAAATAAATCAATAGATATAGTTTTAGCAATGAAACCCCAAATATCCAAAGGCTTACAATAAAGCCACACCAGTTTTTATCAGTGGAAAGGAAAGGTTTGTTTTATGCTAGGATAATTTAATTTCCTTCCTCTTTATTGGTGTGTAAGAGCATACATAGCTGCTATATTACATTTTTAGCTCAATAATAGAAATTTCTTTGGATGATATGAAAGTACTGTGTTCAGACCACTTTCCTCAATACATGATTTTGTTAACTTAAAAAATGCTGTTAAATTATCTGATTTATTTATCGTAAAACCAGAAAAGTATTGGATTGTAGCATTGACCTGCACTGAAACCAGATTTTAATTTGGCCTATATGAAATGAATTTTAATTTTTTCGCTCCTTGTTAGTTGGATGGTGTGAGGGTGAGGCCCCCTGTTCGACCTCATGAAGGTATTCGTATATATCAGAGGACAACAAGAATTTACCTGGAGACAGATTTTGGCTTGTACCTGAGCTTTGATGGCAATCAAAATGCAGGTAAGTGATACTATAAAACTGTGCAGAAAAATTTATGCACAGCCCCCAAAAATGTTCTTATTCCAGAGGAGGTCTAAACCCAAGGCAAAATTTGAAAGCTTCACCCTTTGCTCTTATGGTCCTTCATGATATAAAATACCAGAAAATACCAAAAAGAAGTGTTTCCCAGGAACCAGAAAAAAGCATAACCCTGGCATTTCTCTATCTGGATCCCACTGAACTTAGGAGAAATGAGATATAGAGTCAGACTGTCATATAGTTGTTTCATGTTAAGTAAGGCCTGAATTATAAAAACATAAGCAAATCACTTTAAATTGTTAATTGGGATGATGGGGAAAAATCTGGATCTGCCCCTTTGCCAGCTGAACTCAGTCACAGGAGTCATAGGACTGAGATCCTCAAGCTACACACTGTGAGTGTATCATTTTGCATGCTTCCTCTCAAGCATACTCCAGATAATCCCATTCTTTAGTGTTTGTCAGGACTTTCATATGGCATATACACAAGTCACTCATGTGAGCTGGACACATGATACCTCCTCTGTTCAAAGCAGAGCTACTCCTGATTTACAACAGCATGTAGCTATAGTATTTCTGAGTGTATGGTGAAAGTGCTGAGCTATTTATTTACATGGCTGTCTTTCCAAACCCTGAAATTCCAAGTGCAGAAAGCAAATGTCTCTCTATAGAAATTCTGTTTCTCAGTGATCAAGTGGATTGTAAGTGAAGGACAAAAAGTGGGTGATGCAAAGCAGTAAGCAGCATGCACTAAGAGCACCCAGACAGTGATATCATGTTATATAAAAACTTGTGAAAAATTACTTTTTTCGTGATCCACATTGCAGAGCACAGAAACTGTGAATACATGTATCAACAGGTATGTTCAGGGCTGTGCTCTTATGCTATGTATTAAGCCCACGTCACATTACCACCTGCAATCTGAATCATGACATGTGGCACTTGACATTGATTTCCACCTCTTCCATACACTCAGTGGCAACTTCTGTGTAACAGCTTTTTTTCTTCTGACTTTGCCTAGACATAAAGCTGGCTACCACCTACAGAAGCAGAGTGGAAGGCTTGTGTGGTGACTTTGATGGGAGCTACAGAAATGACTTCAAAAATCCAGATGGTGTTTGGGTGAGGAATGTGAATGTATTTGGTGAAAGCTGGAAAGTTCCTCTGAAAAGAAGCTCTCGTCTCAGGTACTTGATTTTCTATTCAATATTCACAGCAAGCACTGCCACTAGAAGTGAGTGAATTAAGTCATAGTTAGCCTCTAGGAATAACTACACTGTCTCATTTCTCTTATCTTTCTTCTTCCCTTTTTGTGTAGGGCCTTTTCCTGCTCATCACTAAGGTGAACTATCAGTGCTCTTCTATCTGGCCAAAAGATGCCTGAACTGTCAGTGCATGACTCCTGTTCAGTATCCCTCTTTGCAGTCACAGCCATTACAGCTGTTAGGGCACAGGGATGAATAACATCTTTGCCAAGCTCACGGTTCCTGGCAAAGATAAATACATGTGTTGGATGGGCCTGAGTGAGTGCAAATCCTGATTCAATATCAGTCTTTCCTCTGGAACATGAAGGTAGCTTTGGAATTCATCAACATAAATTCACAGTTCCTTCCATAAAAGGTTCTTGAAGAGTCTGATTTTCTTGCTTTCATAGCTATCTATTTTTTTTCTGCCAATACACAAAAAGTAAGGACATTCTTTTCACTGTACATGAGCAAAATATTTGTGGTCAGGAAAATTCTGTGCTAATTAGTCCATACACAACATTTAAAAAGGTTTTTCTTGTTTCCTTGATGTTTTCTCCCATCCTGCTTTCCTGCCTTCCTGTCTTCCTGCCTTTCTTTCTGTTGCTTTGAAAGCCCTTTGGAAATTCCTTAGCCACTAGCACATTGCTTTGGAAAGTAAATGGAACTATATTATCTGTCTGGATATATTTTGACTGCAAAGATTTGCCTGCCAGAATAGCAGAAAGCAGTATACAGGGCAGTGTTGAGCATAAAGGGGCTCTGGAGGCTGTGCCTATAGGAAAATTCTGGCATTTCAGGCATGCAGCCAGTTGTTCAGTGAAAGTGAACATATAACCAAGAAGCAGGGCTTTATTCCAGCTGCATCCTTCTGACTAACATTCAACTTTTGTTGAATAGATTGGATGGAGGAGGCAATGGATAAGACATGTATCATGCAGAATTTCCAAAGAGATAACTACAGATATCCTGTTTACTTTAAATATCCATAAATCTCTAAGGTGGTAGGAAGTGTTCCAGTACATCTTTAATTTGCTATATCTCCTTCCCATTCAGGATAAAACATGAAAGAGAAATAAGCTTACATTTACACCACAAGGCAGAAGTATTCTTGCAGTGTTACTCAGAGTGTAGTACCATGAATGCTGGATGTGCACAGAACACTGATGATTTCATAATGACTTCATTTACAGACGAGATGTCAACTCAGAAAATGAGTCTGAGGAGGAACCAGATCCAGGGCTTTTCCAAGGTTGCAATGAAAATCAGCTGGTGCAGCAAAACACAAGTTCAAGGTGTCAAATCCTGACTGACTTGAATGGTCCTTTTGCCACCTGTCATTCTGCAGTCCAACCAGATTTCTTTTTCACGTAAGTGCCTACTGCAGACAGTTGTTCTCCCCATTTGCAAAATCATTTTGGCAATAGTTTCTGACAAGAACTATGTTCAGTCATCTGGAGTCTCTGGGCTATTAATAGGAGCTGAGGATAGTAAGTGTCTTTGTAGAACTGGACCCAGTGATTCCATTATTGATATATTTACATCTCCTTATCTGTTTTTAAATAGTTGTGATTATCTTTCTTTCATCTATTCAGTGTTTCACTTCTCTGCTAGGTCTACAAAGCAGCTTTCCTCTTTTCCCATACAGATAAAGCAGCAATGTTAAGCATTATTCCTGTAGTCTGGAATTTCCAATGTCCTTACAGTTCTCATCCACATTCAGTGAGAATTTAGCACCTGGGTCTATTGGGTAGCAGTTCTAGCTTCATAAAATCTGTATCATGCCATAGCCAAAGGCTGAAGCTGTCAGTGACACTTCTTGAATTTTTCATGGAGAAGTAAAAAAACAGATTAGTGAAGAGTAACTAACCTGTATCTTCAAGAAAAGTTCCCTCTGCTGTGCCTCAAGGTTGCTCTGCCTCCTACATATACAATTCCAACATACCTAATTCTGAGCTGTATTCATCCCCACATTCATCTTTCATGCTTCATCCATCATCAGCCACAAATTTGCCAGTTTTCTTTAGTTACATGGTTGTGCCTAATATTTAAAGACAGATAATGCCCACTCCAAAGTCCCGCTTATCTGGGAGAAGAATGTTAGTGTATCTTAAGCTAAATAAAGTGGACCACTATCCTGATTCTTAACATAAGCCTACTTCTTTCCTCAGTCTAGAATTTGGTTGGGCAGTCTGTTCTACCTGCTTAGTGGTTGCCCTGATTTTTCTGAGGTACTAAATATTTGCTGATTCCATTCATCTTGGATCTCAATGCCTCTGAAAATCAGGCCATGAATACTCCAATCATGAGCAAAACTGAGAAGGTAGCATTGGCAAACAAACACTGCATATAACAGAATTCTGTGTCAACATTCAAGGCAGATGGACATGGGGAGGATACCCATGTATTGAAAGAGGCATGTAAGCTGTAAGACTTAGCAGCACTAAAAAGTGCTGTATAAGCAAGATGTATCCCGAAACAGAAGCAGAGAGCAAAGAAGAACTTACTGTGTTAAGTCAGGTAACTGTTTATTGCTTGGTCCAAGGGAGGCTTAGATTGATTATGAGGAAAAAATTCTATTTAGGGCCATAGTTTAGTGGTGGACCTGGCAGAGTTAGGTTAAAGGTTGGGCTCAATGATCTTAGGGACCTTTTCCAGCTTTAAGATGCTATGATCCTATATGGACACGTCATGTAGCAGTAGCAGCTGCACAACAAATGACCTGATCTTCCCAATGACATGCATGGGGTGTCTTTTATTCCTCTGTTTTCTGTCAGCCAGATACTGGAAAACAAAACTAACTCAGAGTCAGGCAGAAAAGCAGATGAAAACAACCAGTTACAAACGTACTGGGAATTAATGTTTTCTCCTGTTGCACATAGGAGCTGCCTGTTCGATATGTGTGTGGAAGGAGATGAGGTTACTACCTTGTGTCGCAGTCTGGAGGAATATGTGCTGAATTGTCAGCAGCAAGGAGTCAGCATGGATGGCTGGAGGCAACAGACAGACTGTGGTAAGCACGGGAAGAAACAGAAAGTAGGGATTCTACCTACAGGACTCTTAAAACCTGAATTTTAAACCTTTTCCTATATCAAATCTTCTCAGGGAGTAAAAACATGTTGATTACACTTCGCTCACTCTTCACAGTTAAGCACACTTGTTCTTCTGGCCTCTCTTCAGTGTCCTATGCTGACTTTTGCATTTAAACCCCAGCTTTGAGAGATACTTAGGAAATCAGATCTGTCAACTCCCTGTCATCAGTTTTGTGAGTGAAAAGATGTCCCTGTTCCCAATGGGACAAAAAGTTTAAATTTTGGAGACCATCACAAGCTACAAATCTGAAGGCAAAACATTTCATTTCAAACTCTCTTGAAACCTACAAAATATACTAATTATCTTTTTTTGCCTGTGAAATTTCAAAATTAAAAAAAACAGATTCAACTGAAAACTCAAAACTTTTCAGACTAAAAAAATGCTGAAATAAGACTTATAATCATCTCAAACATATTTTTCCTCACTTTTTTTTTTACGTTTGGAGATTCATCAAACCATGTTTTCCCTGTGTCTGCTATGGTTAGCTGACTTTGTATTTCTGGTGAAACACAGTTCCCAAAATTGTGGAACAGCTCTGGCACTTGCAGGGATGGCAACCCTGAACATGTGAGAAGTTGTTTTGAAATCAGTGTATACCAGGAACGAGAGTACAGTATACAAATAGCTTTGATGATGCATTTCCTGACTTTGGAGTGCTTTACTTCCAACTTCAGTGCTATTATATGTATGCACATCTGTGTGTGTGTATTTATCATATTACCTCCTACAAAATGGATCAG
This sequence comes from Leptocoma aspasia, assembly GCA_013399835.1. Lineage (NCBI taxonomy): Eukaryota > Metazoa > Chordata > Aves > Passeriformes > Nectariniidae > Leptocoma > Leptocoma aspasia. The sequence goes on along the minus strand of VXAX01000998.1, from coordinate 11,187 downwards.
AAAGAGAATTCTGTAAGTAAGTAACACACAGCAGCCTGATATAACTGGACTCATTATTTTTACAGGTATGTCATGTCCTGCCAACAGCAAGTACAGCTCATGCATGTCTGCATGCCCAGCATCCTGCAATGACCTGACCAGCCCCTCTGAGTGTGAATCACCCTGTGTTGAAGGCTGTGAATGTCTCCCTGGTTATGTTCTTAGTGGCTTTGACTGTGTGCCTTACAAACAGTGTGGCTGCACATACCTTAACAAATACTATGAGGTACAGTCTCTCTGTGGGTCAGACAGCTCCCACAGCACTAAACAGTATTTTCTCTTGTTAGTTATTTTGACCATCTCCTCATAATCCTCAGCATGTAATTTTGCACTAGAAACATTTTTTAAAAAAAGAGCAATTGTTTAATAAAGTTATGGTTTCTGGAGAAAGGGAAGAGAAGTCAAGATCTCTTGGTCTCCCTCTGAAACTCTGCCTGCCAGTCCAAGGCAGACACTGGGAGAAATTATGTGATAAAACTAATGTTAATTCTTGACCTTTATTACACTCATAGGCTCTAAAGTTTGCAAGACAGCAGTTACAGAAAAATTCTGTGCATCACTGTGACCTCACTCCTCTCAGTGAAGAGTGGTATAGGCAGGGTTGAGAGTCTGTGGAGTAGGGTAGGACATGAAGAGAGCCCTGAGCAAAGCGTGATTCTGAGGAGAATCCTCCATTGTCACTGCAGGATAGAACAGCTCCATTATCTCACAGATTTCTGGTTAACAACTAGAGATTTGGTACAAAAAAGGCCTAAGCCAGTAAAGATTTACTATTAAAAGGTGGCACTTTTTAAGAAAAATGGCAGACAGCATTTCCACATTGCCTTGGAGGTATGATGTGATTAATCTGCCACTCATCTTCAGCAACAGTTGCCCATTCTTGGTTGCACATGTACCCTGCCTGGGGATAGGATCTCATGCTCCAAACTCTTCTTTTTCTTTCTTTCTTGGGCCATCCTCAAGTTTCAAAGAGCTGCATTAGTAAGCTGCTTGCCTTTTTTTTCTTACAAACTACTTTAAAAAAAACCCAATCTGCCCTATTGCCATTCATCAGGAAAGCATTGGAGAGAGTATAATGAGGGTTCCAGTGCTACATTCATGTTTTTTCTGGCTGATTTTATTTGATCTTTTTTTAACATCTAACTCCTGTTCTTCCAGATTGGAGAAATATTCACCACTGACGACTGCTCTCAGAAATGCCAGTGCACAGAAAGCTCCACTGTTTTCTGCCTTGATGAAGTGTGTGGGTCTGATGAAATCTGTGGCATTTCAAACTACAGTCGTGGATGCTACAGGAGTGAGTCAACCACTGTCACATTGTCTTTGATGCTATCAAGTCTTGACTAACTTTAAAGGGCATCACTGGGTTCGGGATAGTTGCAAGAGAGAGTGTACAGAAGAAAACCATGCAAGGGATCTTGCTCTGATGTTTCACTGGAGAAACAGTGTTTCTTTCCCTTGTTCATGTTGTCAGATACAAGAAACATGCTAAAATACAGGGGACATGCAGCATTAGGAGTCAGCATAATCTAAGCAAGAACAGTTCTCTTCAGGGTTCAGAGTCAAGTATTTCTCTTTTTTTCCCAGGTGGTCCATGTATGCCAAATCCTTGTAAGAATGATGGCATTTGCTCTGAAACTTCCAACAGCACCTCCCTCCACCTCTGTGAATGTTCAGAACTCTACACAGGACCAAACTGTGAGGCTGAAAAAATAGGTAATAAAACTATTCTGGATTTCCCTGTCTGAATTAAACACATCCTTTTCAAAACTGGATGTTGTTATGGAGAAGACTGGGCTTGCTCTTCATTTTCATGATGTAGGTTAGTAACCCTAGTGGGTGAGAGCCTGTGGTCATCCAAGCAGAGAGAAGGGTCAGAAGTGCAGTGGAGAGCAGGACAGCAGGGCTTGGTACAGCAACAGGACCTGGGTTTGACACCACTCCAGAATGCCACAGAGAACACAGAAAAACCAAACAGACAGACAAGGGTGGAGAAAAAACATTTCTGTTCACAGTATGGTTAGCTTTCAGTGACAGGGCTCTTGTTTGTTCTTCAGTTGAAGACCCTGACACAGAGGAATCGGGCCACACAACTGCCATTGTCATCGGAGTCGTGGCAGGTGTAGTTGTTATTGTCATTCTCATCTCCTCTGCAGTGTACCTGTTCAGGTAAGGCTTTCCCCAGCTTTGCTACATTCAGCAAAGTTAAAGACACCTCTTTTAGCACCTGTAAACCTCAAAACTCCCATCAGTCACATAGCTGCAAGACCAGAAAGGAGCCACAGCACTGGGGATCTCTTCTGAGGAATGTGAGGGAAAACTTAACTTTTTTTTATCAGGAATGAACATATCCCATTTCTTTTACACAGGGCATATGCATCACTTATCATAAAACTCTAGCTTCTCCAAAACCCAGTTCCATTCATGCTCACAGCATTGTTTGATCTCTCACTATAAATAAGAATTGAAATTAAAATAGGTTATTTTTTGGTTTTTTTTTTTTCCATTGTACAGAAGGAAGAGAAAGGTGGATACAGTTACAGTAACAAGGAATTCTTTGAAACAGTCCAGGGATAAATTGGATGCCAGAGTACGTGAGCAAGATTATGGCTGCATCGTGAACAGCGCATTTGATCAAAATGAATCTCCAAATACATACCTATAGTTAACAATATTGTTCCTATTCATTTGTCATACTTTTTACTCTTGTATTTTAATCATATTTCTAATACTTTGAGATGAAATAATAATAAATTTATCATTGCATTTGTTGAAAACCTTTGAAATTTTTCATTTAAAATAGCCCTCATATCTCACATTATAGGCCAAAACTGAAATATATTCTAACTGACAGAAGAGAGTCTGTTGTCTTCAAAGGATTGAAAAGCAAAAATTCCAGACAGACCTTGATGGCACAAAGTGTGCTGCACAACATCACATACACACCTCTGAGAGATGTACAAACCACAGACTGATGTGGTCAGAATTCAAACTGAAAGAGACTAGGTTAAGGTTAGATATCAGAAAGTAGGTTTAGGTTAGATTTTAGAAAGAATTCCTTGCTATGAGGGTGGTGAGGCCCTGGAATGGGTTATCCAGGTAAGTTGTGGATGTCCTGTCCCTGAAAGTGTTCAGGGCCAGGTTGGACAGAACTTTGAGCAATCTGGTCTAATGAAAGGTGTCCCTGCCCATAGCAGGGGATTGGAACTGTATGATCTTTAGGTTCCTTCCAACCCAAACCATTCTATGATTCTATGAACTAGCTATAGCATCCCAGGCAGGTCTTCATGAGATTTTACCCAAATCCTTCCATGCGGAGGGGATTAGTTGACTGACATGGACACAGTTCTTTACCCCTCTTCTGGCAAAGCATGTCCAACTGGGGAGAAAGAAACAAGACACTTGAGCTCACCTGAGGACAGATGTAATAAAAAGGATGACCCCCATTATCCCCTTAGAGTGGAGGGGACAAAAAGCAGGCTTGTCATCAGTCCCAAACCTTTGGGGGCTAAGCAAGAGCATAACTTAAAAAAAAACTTTCTGAAGAATGAGACTGTGTCATAAACTCTCCTTGGGGGTCTTTGCAAACTCAGAAGCTGCCACACTGATTAATATGAGAGGAGCTCTGCATCAACTCAGCCCCAGACCATACTAAGGACTCCCCTACATCAGGAGACCAAAGGTATTTGCAGTAATGCCTAGTTACATGCTCACATGGGTGTGAGACCCACCCCACGACAGACCACTCACAAAGCTCGGGGACTGAAGCATTGCCCGAGCCTTGTCCAAGCCCAGAATGGATTAGCAGGGCTATGAGGGAAGCTTTGAGATGTAAAGCACCATGAAAATATTTCTGGTGCTTTTCCAGTTCGTTGCAGGTTACTGTCTGATTGTTGAGGAAGACACATACTGCAGGTAGCTCAGTGTGCAGCTGCAGTGTAAGATGCAGACTGAGCTCTGGGTGGCAAAGCCTGACTGAACTGGTCCCAACCCTGTACATAACAAAGGGCATGGGGACCTGTGACGCAGTCACACTCAGAGATACAGCAGGAGCTGAGGACCCCAGACTGTGAGGGTACAAAATCCACAGGGTTTCTTTTGTTTGGGATTCCTCCTTGGAGGCATCCAGCTCAAACTGTTGTTTTGTTGTTGCACCATGATTAATTTATTTTAAGGATTCAGACATTTGAAACTCCACTATGGGAAACCTGGGGCTGAGCAGGTGAGAAGACTTTGTCTGAATGTGTGAGTGTGAGGTGTACAGGGAGTCAAGGGGGGCACCTCAAAGGGGCTCTGACGGGGCCTCAGTCCCAGCTCAAGTGCAGCAAGTGTGACTGCCAGAGTGGGTCCTGGGTGGTCGGACAGAAGGGTTTCCTTAACAGGGCTTGCTGTTGTTTTTGCTGTAATGCTGGTTATTATTTACTTAGCCTTTCTCCTTTCCCTTGTATCCATAAACTCATGTGTACTGTTAGCCAGAAAAGTATTTACAGCCTCTGTGGTAAGTTCGGTCATTCTGGTCCATTCAAGAGCACACCAGCTGTCCATACACACAGGCCACATCTATTTTGGAAAGGCTATGAACAGAAAGGGCCTTTCAACCTCATTACACAATGAAAATGAATCAGTAAGAGAGACCTACTCGTGCACAAATGAACTGTCAACTTTATGCTGGAATTTCACTGTGTTTATAACACCATCTTTGCTGCCTGTTCAGTGGCAGTTTCTATCGCACTCTAGCGCCTGCCACAGCGTGATTCAGTGACTGCCGAGCAGTGCTGACCACACTCACCTCCCTTTGCACTGGGTGGGAGCACAGGCCACTCCCTGTGCTCCCACTCCTGCCCTGCAGGATCCCAGCTCAGGCTCCCCCAGGCAACAGGACCCTGCTGTGCCCAGGTAAAGCAGATATCTGGTTTCCATGTATGTGTTTGGTTTTTTCCCATACCACAAGAATTGCCTTGGTGATTCAATTTCCACTGCAAAGCTTTGCAAATAGTTCAGAATTAAAGAAGGAGATGATACAGAAAGCAGAACTGCCGTTCAATGCTCCTCTGAATTAACAATTAATGTCACTGGAGGACAGAAAGATGACAAATCTTCCACTGCTCCTTTCTTTTAAATCAACCAGCTTGCTTGCCTGACTTTTGAAATGCAAGGCTTTAATTACTGCTTAGTTCGACTTACCCAGAAGACAGTTTTCTTGTTAGTTTTAGCGCACTATGCCAGCACCAGTAAAGGCTGTACGGGCTCAGCTGTGCTTATCTCTTGGACCAGGACCCTTGCTGGGCACAATCATGACATTCCTCTGCTGTCCCAAAGGAAATGCCCAGGCCACTTCATAAAAACACATCCTAAAAATCCCTTTGCCCTAAAATTATTTCACTCAGAGCTCCACCTCCTTTGTTTATTATCACGGGGAAGAAGTAGAACGGCAGCACCCCATTTTTCTCTCGAAAGGATTCCTGGTGAGGATGCTCACTCACGGCTCGGCCGAGCGGAACCGGAGCCCCTCCGCGGCTGGAGGGGCTCGAGGAGCTGCGGCAGCCTCCGGGAAAGTGGCAATGGCACGTCCTCCTCGGGGACAGGACCAGATTTTCGACTAAACGAGGGGTTACGGCAACAATCTCGGGACCGGAGCGTCTGGATGGGAGGGGCAGTGGGAGGGAGAAGGCGGGAGCGGTGGGACGGGACGGGATGGAAAAGAAGGAGGCGGACGGGACAGCTGTTGGTCAGCGTCGCCAGTGAGCCCGACAGAATCGGAGCAAGCGCCATCTTTTTCCTATTTATAGCGGGAGCAGCGGGCCGGGAGTCCGGAGCGGCAGCAGCGGGACAGGCACCGGGGTGAGCGGAGCTCGGGGGATGCGAGCGGGCGTTTGCAGCAGGATGCGGCCCCTCCAGGCTGCCGGCGGCGGGCGCTGCTGTGCCGGGCGGCCGGAGGTGCCCCAGAGGCTGGGCACGGGCTCGGCACCGCGGGCACCCCCGGGCAGCCGCGTCCCGGCACCGCAGCGGGCCCGGCCCCGGCCCCGGCGGAGCCGCGAACGNTTATGCCGCCTGGCAGGATACAGTGTGGGTGTTGGGATGCCCCAAGAGCCCTGTCTCCCTCCATGTCCTGCTGCTGGTGGACCCCGTGTGTGTAGCTGTCTTTTCCAGGGGCAGTAAGAAACACATCTGAGGTCCTGGGGGAGCCAGAGAAGTCTGCCTGCCTGCCTTATCTCCTCCCTGCCTTCCCCAGATGAAGGAGCCCCATCTCTGTCAGTGAGCACCAAATCAATATTCACCAAAAAGGCCAAGGTGAAGAAGCAGCTCCTGAAGGTGGTGGTGGGAAATCATAAATGGTGTGTCAACAACAAGTATGACCGCTCCCGCACTCCTCGCCCCGTGAAGGAGATCATCCGGAGTGCTGAGGAATGGATTGACAGGGAGGTGCCATATGATGTGCTTGCCAGCAACTGTGAGCACTTTGTGACAATGCTTCGCTACGGAGAAGGAGTCTCTGGGCAGGTGAGTGACACGGGGTGAGCCCTGGCTGCCTCCCAGAGCAGCTCCTGGCTGCTCGCTGTGAGCCGCGGGACTGGGACACAGCCTGCAGCCTGCACGGGGACAGCCGAGTCCCAGGCGTGGCTCCAAGCCAGCGCTGCCTCTGGCCTCGCAGAGCCCCTGGGCCTGGAGTGTCACTGTGGTCTGTGTGCACCCTGACAGTGCCCTCTTAGTGAGTGCCACCTCCTAGGGGTAAAAACCTGGGTGTTACAAATTCTACTTATGGGGCACACGACTCTCACTGGTTTATTTACCCTGATTATCCCTGCCTTTTCTCTACTATCCTGATGTGGGGAGTAAATATAAGTGCTTATCATTCTTCTAGCCTGTGTTTTACTTTCCCTTTATAGGTCACAAAAGCAGTTGTTGGTGCTACAGCAGCTGTAGGAGGTATCATTCTTGCTGGTCTTGCCACTGCTGTTGTGAAGGCCTTCTCTGGGGACTCATCCAGGAGAGAGAGAAAGTACTACTGATGGGCTGTCAGGAAGAGATCAGAGTAAGCCAGGGGGAGTCTCTGGCCACAGTGGTCACTGGTCAGCTTTTGCTACAATGCCATCAAGGCTTCCTAGGAAATGTGCCACCCTTTGCTGTAAACATTAAATAAGCCTTAATAAAATGTCAGAAACCCAAACTTTAATTGTCCCAAAATCTTCTTTTATCTGAATATAGCTTTGCATCCAAGTTCAACTCTTCAGCCTTGCTTTTCCCTGCTATCTCATTAAGAAATAAAAAGTAAAGATAGGCACCTTTAAAGGTGACCTCCATCAGCACTAGACTGGTTGCCATATCTGCTTGTATTTCATTGCTTGTGATGATTTTTGTGGTAGTCTTGGTGCGTTTGCACTGGTGCAGGCTTTCCATCCATTTTCATCAATTGATTCCTGTAGGCATTTTCTGTATATCCATGATTTTAACCTCTACTTTCCAAAAAAGTAAAAAAAAAAGTACTGATGAGGGTTTTCCAGCTGGGGCTCTCTGTATGTAGGAAAGCCCTGGCTGCAATGTCTGCAAAGGAGCAGGCAGGGCATGTGCAGTGTCCTGGAGCCTGTACTTGTGCTGCCTAAACTGAGAAACTCCTGGGAGGTTGGGAGGTCGGAGGGAAGGTCAGGTCTTACAAGTGGCATCCTTCAGAGTTTTACAGCAGTGCTCTGGTTTTGGTATGATTGTGTTTTGCTTGGTTTTTTCCTGCCTACAAAATGTTTACAAATGCACTGAGCCATGCTATTTCCTTGTCACAAAGCTGATGTGTGGATTGTCTTGCAAGAAAACTGTTCAGGCAAAGTGTGCTTTATTGTCCTTTAGCTGGAGTATCTGCCTTAAGTGTTTGGAACCAGCTTACCTCCATCCCACCTGTGAGACACAGAATCCTGTGTTGCTTTTGTTACAGGCAGGAGAACTGGACTGCAGGGACAGGTGAGAGCAGAACAGCTGTCTGTGAGAGGCTGGCTGGTTTTGTCTGTTCTAAATAGGTTGTCCAGGTTTAAGCCCAGCCAGCAACAAAGCACCAGGCAGCCACTCACTCCCTCCCCTGCCAGCCCCATCAGGGAGAGAATCAGAAGAGTAAAAAACTTGTGGCTTGAGAAGAAGATGGTTTAGTAGGTAAACCAAAAGCTGTGCATGCAAGTAAAGCAAAACAAGGAATAAATTCATTGCTTTTTTAAATGTCAGCTTTACAGTGTTTGAAATAACCAAGCCAAGACTTCTTGTTCTATTTTGTACTGCCCTTTGTTGCTACATCTTTTTAAAGTTCTTAGTTTTAATACAGAAGAAAATACTTCTGAATTCCTGGAAATGGAATCAAAACTTGTTTCATGGCTAAGCTATTTAGGTGATTATACAGCAACCTGTGAGCTTTAACCTTTCTGTACTCAGAACATTCTTTCTGCAACCCCTGGAAAGAGAGTGCTGTCTGGGGGCAGCATATGGAGCTCTGACATCCTGAGGGTCCTCAAAGGGGCACTACTGGAATTACTTCGTTTGGGGAATTGTCTTGTTCTTGCAAGCTGTAATATTTCACAGAATGTGGGAGTTTGCAGTTGTACCGTGCTTCTCTTTGCAGTCAGGGTGATGTTGCTCATTATGGGGCTGCCTTTCCATGGAGCCTGGTGGGTGCATTGACAGGATTTGGTGGAACACTGCCTGAAGCAGAGCTGAGAGTGTGAGGATGAGCAGCAGAATCCATCACTTATTGCATTCTGCATTTGTGAGCCTTTTTGGGAAATGCTGGCAAGGCCTGAGACCTGCTGGAGTTGCCATGGAGTAGAGTCAAGGCTGTTCTTTTCCCAACAGCTGAGAACACAATCCTTGCCTGTGCTGTGGGGTGCACCCAGCACAGGCACAGTGTGTCCCTAAAAAGAATGGCATTTATAGGACTTTAAATAATCTGAATCTAATGCACATCAGAGGATGAAAACCTGGGCTGATTCAGTACAAGCCCAGGTTTGAAGTCCCAGCATTTTGCAGCCCTGAGTCTGGCTCAGCAGCCTCCCTGATCCTCTTCACTGTGCTTGATGGTGGGGTAACGTAAATCAAATCCCTCAAGATTTTGCTGCAAAATTTTTTGCATTTACACAAGGCTCTTTGCACTGGGCATTTTCATCCTCTGCTGGGCTCAGTACCTGTTGACTGGTACGCAAGCCAAACTTAAACATGACCCAGAGGTTGTTGTTCTACAAGACTGTATCCTGCCATGTGTACTGGAGCAGTGTCAAGGCTGTTGCACGCCATTGAACAGAAGGACCCCTTGAGAGCAGGGGCTCCTGGCAAAGAGGCAGTGGCCTAACTTCCATGGTGGCAGGACCAGATTTTTCCCCCAACGGTGGTTTTGGCAACAACCTCCGGAGTAGAACGTTCCTCGAGGAGGTGGCGGATGTGCCCCGACACGGCGGCTCCGGGGCAGAGCAGTTGGTGAGCCCGGCACGTTACACCCAAGCGCCTCGTGCCCCCAATTTACAGCGGGTAGAGGGGACTTTGAGCCCAGCCAGGGCAGCAGCGGGACAGGCACCGGGGTGAGCGGCGCTCGGGGGATGCGAGCGGGCGTTTGCAGCAGGATGCGGCCCCTCCAGGCTGCCGGCGGCGGGCGCTGCTGTGCCGGGCGGCCGGAGGTGCCCCAGAGGCTGGGCACGGGCTCGGCACCGCGGGCACCCCCGGGCAGCCGCGTCCCGGCACCGCAGCGGGCCCGGCCCCGGCCCCGGCGGAGCCGCGAACGGAGCGCGGCCG
>VXAX01000997.1:2880-15096 GCA_013399835.1 Leptocoma aspasia | reverse complement strand
TTAAAGGTCTTTTCCAACCTAGTCAGTCTGTGAATTCTGTGAACTTCTCACAAATGGGGGCTCATTCCAGGATATACACCTCACCCCTGAGGACCTGAGAATTTTTGAAAGAGGTGCGCCCTGCCACAAGTTCAGCAGATTCTATCAGACTCTCCCAGGACTACTGGTGGTCGCAGGTCAAAACCCCGAAGACACCAAGAGACTAAATAAAGAAAAAAAGGGAAGGGGGAGTGAGTGCTTCATAACTATTTTTGCCCAGATTGTAATTCTGTGATCTGGGTGTATAAATGTCAGCTTCAGACAAGTAATATACGGGACCCGTCCTGGTCTGTTGAAGCTTCACGATATTGGACGATCAGAAATAAAGAGCGGGATACATGGGAGAAGAAAGCAGGGAGCCCATGGAAAGGGAGGACCCTGTGACCAGCGGGACGCGTGAGATTGAAGGATTTGTGGGGACTTGGGAGCATCGGGGGAGCACTGTTTTAAGAGTCCACAGGTTCACGACGGGGGTCGCCCATCAGTAGGGATCTGCTTGTATTGGGTGAGGAGTCTCAGTGGTTTTCCCAGCCTGCCAGCACAGGGAGAGCCAGTGAGCTACGCCACATGGTGCAGTGGCTCCTGCAGCGCTCAGAGCGGGGGCGGCTTCTGGTCCGCAGTCAGCACTGTAATTTTCAGAGCCACCAATCCAGAGCAGGCCCCGGAGCAGGGCGACCACTGAGCTGAGCCAGGAAAGATGGGAGTGGGGCTGCTGAGGCGAGTCAGGCTGGGGGCAGGGCCGTCAGTGAGCCGAGTTAGGCTGGGGTGGGGCTGCCAAGCCGAGCTGGGAAATCTGGGAGCAGGGCTGCCGCTAAGCTGAGCTGAGCTGAGCCAGGGGGGATGTCGCTGCTTGCTGAGCAGGGAGCAGAGCAGGGCCACTGCCGCTTGCTTGTGGAAGGGGCTACCAGAGGGTCTGTTAGCTAAAGGAGCGAGAAGAAGCTGAGAAGCAAGAAGCTGATAAGGAGCTCTCTCCAAGGCTGTTACCGAGAAAAGAGAGGAACTGAAGAAAGATAAGAAGTTTGCAGCTGGACAAAGTATTTTTAGAAAGTTAGCTGAAGTCACTGGGAAAGAAAACTACAAGCACTCCCAGAGAGTTAACAACAAAAAAAGTAAAGGGAGAGCGCCGGCCTGCCAGGTGCACAGACACAAAAAGAGCAGGCCAAGGGAATGAGGGAAGTGAGAAAGACCAAGCGCACGATAACATCCCAATTTCTCTAAGTGAAGCAGATGCTTCAAAGACTACTTCTGCTGGTCCGCCACTGGACATGACACCAAATAACCTTTGCTATGACTTAAGCAAGCCTATTCTAACCACTACTTCTGTCAATGAGCCTTTCAGGTTACAGCTGACGGAACCATTCCACCTGAAAGACATTGAGTGGCATTTTGTCTCCGTGGACCCACAACAGCAGGGTACTTGGCCCCGAATTGGTTGTAAGTACATCGTCATTGGGGACACCAAACACAGACCACAAGAGATCGAAATTGCTCCAGGAATGTTAACACCAGATCCTGAGCAATTCGTTCTCTGGCTGCACTGTTTCCACCCACCCCTGTTTCTTCCCAAAGGACAAATCATAGCACAAGCTATCCCGGTGCTGAGTCCACCTGAAGACACCGAAAAACAAGGGCCCAAAAAACAAGTCACCCGGGTCCAAGCTATCAGGAAGGACAAACCCAAAATGTGGTGTAACGTCAGAGGGAGTGGGAGTCAAAACACATTGAGATGCTCTTAGACACAGGTGCAGACAGCACAATAATCCCAGCACAGGAATGGCCATCACACTGGGCTTTGCAAAACATGGCTGGTCACGTGCAAGGTATAGGGGGAATGCAATTGGCGAGACAATCTGAGAGCGACATCGAAATCGAGGGCCCAAACGGACAATTGGCAAATCTACGTCCATTTGTTTTAGATTGTCCAGAGCCCTTGTTGGGGAGAGACCTGATGGCCCAATGGGGAGTCACAATTGACATTCCAGACTCTCCACAGGGCAGAGGTCACTGAGATGCGCCCTACCCAAAAACTGAATTGGAAGACAGACGCACCAGTCTGGGTAGAACAGTGGCCGCTCAGTAAACAAAAACTGAAGGCGCTTGAGGAGCTAGTGGAAGAGCAGCTGAAAGAAGGTAACAGTGTGGAGACCACGTCTCCATGGAACTTGCCAGTGTTTGTCATCCAGAAGGCTGACAAAGGGAGATGGCGGCTCTTCCACAACGTCCGACAAATTAATAATGTCATTGAAGATCCGGGCTCTCTCCAACCTGGAATGCCATCCCCTGTGATGCTCCCCCAAAATTGGAAATTGGCTGTCATTAATATAAAGGATTGCTTTTTCCAAATTCCCCTACACCCTGACGACGCCCCGCATTTCGCATTCTTGGTCCCCGCTATCAACTGGGAAGCCCTGAGGAAGAGGTACCATTGGAAATTCTTCCTCAAGGATTAAAGGCCTCGCCATCGATCTGCCAGTGGTATGTCTCTTCCTTGCTGTCCCCGGTGCATGCAGCCACAGAAAAAGCCATAATCTATCATTATATGGATGAGATCCTTGTGTGTGCCCCCAGTGATGATTTACTCACCCACACGCTTGACCTAAAGCTCAATGCATTGATTGTTGCAGGGTTCGAGCTCCAGGAAAAGAAAACTCAAAAGATGCCACCTTGGAAGTATTTGGGCTTGGAAATTGGAAAGAGGAAATTGTTCCTCAAAAATTAGAGATCAAAATTAAGATCAAGACCCTTGCAGATGTCCATCAGTTGTGTGGGTCTTTGAATTGAGTTAGGCCCTGGCTAGGTCTGGCCACTGAAGACCTTGCCCCCTTTTCAATTTGTTGAAAGGGGGACAGGAGCTGAGTTCTCCTAGGGCTATTACCCCAGAGGCACAGAAAGCTCTAGAAAAAGTTCAGACAGCAATGTCCACAAGACAGGCCAACCGATGCCGGCCTGATGTGCCATTCAAATTTATCATCTCAGGTACGTTGCCACACCTCCATGGAATCATTTTCCAGTGGGAGCAGAAACAAACACCTAAGGAAAAACAAACACCTAAGGCAAAAGAAACACCTAAAAAGGGCCAAGACCAGAGGGACCCTCTCTTGATCATGGAGTGGGTTTTCCTCAGTCACCAAAGGTCCAAGAGAGTGACAAAGCCCCAAGAGCTGGTAGCAGAACTGATCTGGAAAGCTAGGATCCAGATCAGGGAGCTGGCAGGACGTGACTTTGAGTGCATTCACGTTCCAATCGGGTTAAAATTGGGCCAAATTACTAAGGCAATGTTAGAACATTTGCTTCAGGAAAATGAAGCGTTTCAGTTTGCTCTGGATTCCTACTCCGGACAAATTTCTATCCATTGACCTGCCCACAAAATTTTCGAACAAGAAGCTCAATTCACTCTGAAATTGGAAAGTGTTCAAAGTAGGAGACCTTTAAAAAAGGTTCTAACCATCTTTACAGACGTGGTCGGGAAGTCCCACAAGTCCAGTATGACTTGGAAGGATCCTCAAACTCAGCAGTGGGAGATGAACATTGCTGAGGTGGAAGGTTCACCTCAGGTTGCTGAATTTGCTGCAGTTGTTAGGGCCTTCAAAAGGTTCTCTGAACCATTCAATTTGCTTACAGACACTGCCTATGTGGCAGGGGTAGTATCTAGGGCAGATCAAGCAATACTGCAAGAAGTGTCTAACACTGCACTTTTGGAATTGCTCTCAAAACTTGTAAAGTTAGTCTCCCACCGAGGGCAACCATTTTATGTGATGCATGCCAGGTCACGCACTGATTTGCCAGGGTTTATCACTGAAGGCAACAGAAGGGCAGATGTCCTTGCTGCACCTGCAGAGATGGCCCCTCTCCCAAATGTTTTTGAACAGGCAAAAATCAGCCACCAGCTTTTCCACCAAAATGCACCCGGCCTAGTTCACCAGTTTCACATCACTCAGGAACAGGCCAAAGCAATTGTAACCACATGCCCCACTTGCCAACAACACGCACTCCCTACGATAAGCGCGAGAACAAACCCAATGGGGCTGAACAATTTTGAACTGTGGCAAACAGATGTAACACACGTACAATCATTCGGACGGCAGAAATATGTTCATGTCAGTGTAGATACCTTTTCTGGAGCAGTCTATGCCTCTGCCCACATGAGAGAATCATCCTTTGATGCTATGAAGGGGCATCCCCAAGGAGCTGAAAACTGATAACTTACAAATCCCACTTACAAATCCAAGGAATTCAGGCGTTTCCTGCAGCAATGGGGGGAAGGGCACAAAAAAGGCACCCCCTACTCCCCTACAGGTCAAGATGTAGTGGAAAGGACTCACCGTGGTATCAAAAAAGTCCTAGACCAGCAACATCAGGTCCTGAAAGTGGAACCACCTCACATGCAGATGTCCAGAGCACTTTTTACAATTAATTTTCTGAACTGTTCTTTTGACAACCTGAATCTGCCAATCATATGCCGCTTCGGGGGGGAGCAGTCAGATGTCATTGAAAGAAAAGCTTCCAGTCTTAGTAAAGGACCCTGAGACTTGGAAGACAGTGGGACCTTACAAAATCTGGTTACGTGGAGACGTGGATATGCTTGCACGTCCACCCCCTCTGGTTTAAAGTGCATTCTGTCTAAATGGGTAAGGCCCTACATCCCCAAGGTCTCAGGGAAGTCTACAGAAGTGCCCCAGGTTGCTAATGCTGCTTGGAGGAGGAGACGCCACACGTGTGTGGCTGTGCTCACACAGCCGGAGAGAGATTTTAGATATAACAAGCAAGTCTCCGAAGAAAGGAATGTAAACTTAAGCTATGTTTTGAATCAGTGTCTTTGAGCTACGTTAATGCTGAAACCACCAATGGAGTGAGATGAATTAGCATAAAACCAACCAGCATTAACTGTAGCGATCGATGATATAAAAATCGTGTGTTTCAAATAATCTTCCCTTTTGCTGCTCATCGAGTTGGAGTGATTTTGCTGCCTCCTTCTCTAGCTTGATTGCAACATCTGGTGACCTTTGCCGGTACTACAGGTGCCATGGCCCCTGAAATAGGGTGTTGGCCAGGTAGTATTCGAACACTTTTTTGCCGTCTCTGTTAGAGGTACTGTTTTCTTTTCTGTCTTTCGGGGAGGTTTGTCTGTTTTGGACTGTGGGTTTCTCCCTCAGTGTTGGGATTCTTGTTGGACTGTATCCTGGAAGAAATTTTTGATACGGGAAATCAGCTTAGTATGGAGGAACATACTGTTCTCTCCGTTTGGAAATCGATGATCACATCTGGAAATGCGATATTTCCGAGGACGTGCTGTGCTGTCTTTTGGCATATGCTAAGTCCCACGATTTCTCAGTGGATTTAGGTTCCGCGATTCATCCTGATACCTGGTTCCATTTCGGGCAAGTTTTGCTCGATGACCTGGCGAGTCAGGGCTTGTCCCTGCTCCCTTTGATGATGGCTTGGAGTTTGATTAACACGTACACTGTGACCCACTTGTCGGCGGGTGCGAGCTCCGGTCGCAGTACCCCGGGCTTGGATGTTATAGCTCCTTCGGGTAGCGATGTCCTGGGGACTCTGGAGAAAGGGGGCATGGCCCCCAAGCCCGCTCTGGGGCCAGGCGAATCTGCTCTGAGAGGGGGTGGCCCCCCCCCGGGGACAGCTAGACCCTTAGGGGGTTTGGAGACTCCTCATGGGACCCCTTTGTCACCTGGGGGTTCTATTTCAGGGGGCTGTTCCCAGTCTTCCACGTTTCTGCTGGTAGCAAGAGTGCCCACCCCAGTGGGGGCGGGTGTGGCGTTGTTTTCGTGGTCGACACTGACGCTTCCATCGGTTCCACAAGCTATGTGGCCATGCCTTCCAGCGCCGTTTGTGTCCCCGCCCAGACGTTCGGGCATTTGGCCGAGTGGCAGTGGGCTGTGCTTTCTGCCCTCCAACCCCCGGCAGGGAGTGGGGTGGGGCCAATTCCGCCCGTGGTCTCTATTGCGGCTGTGCGGGCCGTTGGCTCCGCTTCTGTGTCTTTGGCGGCGCCGGCACCTGCACAGACATGTGACCAGAGCCCCCCTGGTCATTCGGGCTCTGCTGCGAGGCGCCACTCAAAGTCCCGGTCACACCTCTCGCCAGGCCTTCCGCTGCTCCCATTTGCAGCCCAGGAGGAGCCTTCCGCCTACCCCCCCTCCCCTGACTGCGGTTCGGAGGATCTGATCTCGTTTTCAGTATCACAGCATGCCTCTGCGGCTCCGCCGCCGAAGCCTACAGCGGCAGACCCGTCTTCCCCGAGACCGACGACAGCGCCACGTGCTGCGCGCTCTACACAACCTGCCGCACCGCGAACCACGCCTTCTGCTTGTTCAGGTCTCCGTCAGCAGTTTCGTCATCGGTGGAGGTGGAGACCAGTTCCTCCGCTTCCCGGTCCAGGACCACCTCTTCGGCTTTGGTTCCTGCTGCTGTGCATTCGGCTGACGGGTCTCGGAGACTGCCCCACCCTCCTGCGGAGGTGGACAGTGATACTGATGACCAGCTATATGCTACATCCCGCCGAGGTACTGAAATTGCTTTGGAACGGCGGGACCAGTGTGCTGCTGCAGCATCTCAAAGAGATCTTTGGACGCTCCCACCCTGTCGCGTTACGGTGAGACCTCTGCAGCCGAGGCGTTTTTGGGACGATGTGAAAGCGCGGGTTGCAGAGCAAGAGGACCGTAGCCCACAGGGGAGGGCTGGTGCGTCAAGGGAGGATCTTTTGCAATTTCCCTCCCCGAAAGATGGTTGTGAGGCAGATGATTGGTTTGACCGGGGCAGTACCTCTCCCCCACGGAGGGAAGTTAGAGCCTTCCCTGTTCAGAAGGCGGTCCCTAATTCCGGTCAACGTGATAAACATGAGGCTATATCCTGGCGAGTTGTTCAGGACTTGCGTGAACAAGTACGGAAATATGGATTAGGGTCTCACCAAGTTATGCAAGTCCTCAGAATTCTTAATAGGCATCTACTTACTCCTTCTGATATTAAGGACATAGGTCAGGTATTGTTTCGACCTATGCAATATGATATTTTCATATATAATTGGAGACAATTAGCTCATGTGGTTGCTGGTACTAACATGCAACTACCCTCCCAGGATCCCAGAGCTCGTGCAGGTGTTGATGTACTTATGGGAGAACTGGCATTTGATAATCCGGACTTGCAAGTTACTTGGCATTCTGCTCTTTTGCAGCAAGCTCAGAAAGTAGGGTTTACAGCCCTGTTGCAAACTATTGAATTGGCTGCTCCTAGGCAATCATATGTCAACGTCAAGCAGGGTCCAAAAGAGCCTTTCATGTCATTTATTGAACGGCTTGCAGAGGCCATGGAAATGCAGGTCTTGGATGACAATAATAAGTATACTCTCTGTAAGCAGTTGGCCAGGTAAAATTCTAATCCCGACTGCTGGAAGATCAAAAATGCTCTTCCTGGTGATCCTGCAATAGCCGACATGGTCCACGCCTGTGCTAAGGTGGTTCCTGTTGATAATAAGGTGTCTGTTCTGGCAGCAGCTTTGCAGCCCGGCCAGCCATGGCCTGGCAGTGGAAAACGAAGAAAGGAGAAGAAGAAGAATAAACAGATGCAGCAGCAGCCGCAACAGCAGAAAGGGAGAAATGTGTTCTAGATGTTTGAAACCGGGTCATTTTGTGAATCAGTGTAGATCTAAGTTTCCTGCTAATGGCCAGTTCCAGACAGGTCGGGGAAACTTCGGGTCGAGCGCTCAGGGGAATTGCATGATGGCACAAATGCCCCAGAATGTGACACCGCCTCAGGTGTGTCCAGTCACTGCGGCGTCGACAACGCCGCCTCCGCGCTGCNCGTCCCCTCCGAGTTGGCTGTACACACTGCAGCAACGGCTGTCTTGGATACCTGTGATGTGCACAAAGTTCCCATGGACGCATTTGGACCTCTAGGTGGAGGTCGAGGTGTGCTCCTTGTGAGACGGTCACATGCCGCCCCTCTGGGTGTTTTTGTGCTCCCCGCTGTCGTTGATCCTGACTATGTGGGTCAGATTTTTGTTTTGCTTTTTACACCCTCCCCTCCTGTTACCGTCCCATCGGGAACATGTATCGCTAAACTTCTGCCTTTTCAGTCACGTGTCCCTAGGGATGCCCAGCGGACTCGTGCAGACGATCGCTTTGAATCCTCGAGATCATCACAAGCTTTCTGGTCTGCAGCCATTTCTGCTGAGCGACCACAGATGACCTGTACCGTGTCTCTTTCCGGTGCCCAGCCATCTCAGATTCGACTTCAGGGCTTGATCGACACCGGGGCTGACATGATGGTCATCTTTTCTTCTGCGTGGCCTCCCTCGTGGCCTTTGGAACCTCTCGGTCTGGCTATAGTAGGGATGGGGGGTCGGGTGCAGACCCTTCTGAGTCAGCGACCTGTGTTGATCAAGAATTCTACGGGGCAAACTGCTACGGTTCGGCCCTATATCAGCACATCTCCAATCACTCTCTGGGGATGGGATGTTTTGGCAGCTTGGGGAGTACAGATTGGGATGGATTTTTAATTGGCGTCACTGAGGTAAAGGGCGAAAAACATCCTATGCTACCTTTACAGTGGCTGGATAATAGACCCATTTGGGAGAATCAGTGGCCCCTGACTGGAGAGAAACTTATCGCCCTTTGGGATTTGGTACGGGAGCAATTTGAGCAGGGACATCTTGAGGAATCCTCTAGTCCCCGGAATACTCCTGTTTTTGTGATAAAAAAGAAATACGGGAAATGGAGGTTGTTACAGGACCTCCGGAAAGTCAGTGTTGTTATGGAAAGTATGGGAGCTTTGCAGCCTGGTATGCCCTCGCCTACCATGCTCCCTGCGGGATGGCAGATCCTGATTTTGGACTTGAAGGATTGGTTTTTTACAATTCCTTTGCATCCCGATGACAGGCCGAAATTTGCCTTCACTGTGCCGGCTGTAAATAAGGGGGAGTCAATTCTGAGATTTCAATGGAAAGTCCTACCACAGGGGTGCCAGAACAGCCCGACTATTTGTCAGTGGTATGTGGCTCGAGCTTTATCTGGATTCTGCGAGCAGTTCCCTGATGTGTATTGTTATCATTATATGGATGACATCCTGGTGGCAGTGTCCACTCTGGACGAGCTGTTGAGGGTAGAACCTCAGCTGCTTGCTGCTTTGCATGCTTATGGGCTGCAGGTGGCTCCAGAGAAGGTTCAAAGGCACCCTCCATGGAAATACTTGGGGGTCAAAAATTTTAGATCAGACTATTCAACATCAAGAGGTGAAGTTTACAAATCCTATTAGGACATTGAATGATGCCCAGAAATTGATAGGTGTCACCATGTGGTTACGTCCTTATCTAGGCCTGACCACAGCGCAGTTATCTCCCTTGTTTAATATTTTAAAGGGGGACACTGGTTTGGATTCACCTCGAAAATTGACTCCTGAGGTGCAACGAGCGCTGGAGGATGTTCAACGGGCTCTTTCTACTCGTCAGGTTTATCGAGTGGATCTCTCCATTGAAATCACTGTGTTTATTACTTATACTGACTCTCACCCAACAGGCATTATTGGCCAGTGGAGTGACAAATGGTCTGATCCTTTGCACGTTCTGGAATGGGTTTTTCTGCCCCACCAATTGAAAAAGACAGTGATTGTGTTGCCTGACTCAGTAGCACATGTGATAATTAAATGTCGCCAAAGGTGTTTGCAGCTAATCGCAGCTGAACCTGCAAATATTCTTCTCCCGGTGGAACAGAACACCTTTGAATGGTGGGTCACTAACAGTGTTCCTTTGCAAAGTGCGCTGCTGAATTTTCAAGGGTGGATTGCTTATTATCTGCCGAGCCATAAGTTGTTGCAGCTTGTGAAGACAACTGCTTTGTCTTTGCAGCCGAAAAGTAGTCAGGTAGCAGTGCAAGGGCCTACCATCTTTACAGACAGTTCGGGAAAAACAGGGAAAGCAATTGTAACATGGAAGGAAGAATCTGGTTGGAAGGTGCTGGAGGTCATGAGCTGGGTTCAGCTCAGTTGGTTGAATTGAAGGCTGTTACCATGGCGTTCCAGAAATTTCCCCAGGTACCTCTGAATTTGGTCACTGACTCTGCTTATGTTGCAAATGTAGCTAGGCGCTTGGATTGTTCGCTTTTGAAGGAGGTTGATAATGCGCGTTTGTTCGAGCTATTGAAATCCTTGTGGAGCACGATCCAGAGCCCAGCTTGTCCGTATTATATCTTGCACATTCGAAGTCACACTAATCTTCCAGGGTTCATAACGGAAGGTAATGCCAGGGCTGACAAGTTAGCTAATCCTGCTTGGGTAGCACCTCAGCTTTACAAGCTTGCACAAGCCAAGGCATCACACGATTTTTTCCATCAGAGTGCGCATACATTGAAAAAACAATTTCACTTAACGCTGACCGAGGCTAGTGACATTGTCAGCGCTTGTGCTGACTGTCATGGACTTGCAGCGCCTTTACCAGCAGGGGTGAACCCCAGAAGTTTAAGGGCTTTGCAGCTTTTGCAGACAGATGTTACTCATGTTGCCGAGTTTGGTCGACTGAAGTGTGTGCATGTGTCTATCGACACCTTCTCCTCTGCCATGTGGGCATCTGCTCACACTGGAGAAAAGAGTCGTGATGTGATTGCCCATTGGAGAATGGCTTTTGTGATCTTGGGTGTACCTTCCACAGTGAAAACTGACAATGGACGTGCCTACGTATCGCAGAAGGTACGGCAGTTTTTATGCTTGTGGGGGGTCTCACACAAGTTCGGGATCGCCAACAGGCCAGGCCATTGTAGAATGTGCTCACGGTACTCCAAAGCGTGTTCTAGATAGCCAGAAAAAGGGAATGCCTGGGGAGACACCACATAGTCGGCTGGAAAAGGCTTTATATACTATAAATCATCTTACTGTGCCACAGAATTCAGATAATCCTGTTGTCTTCAATCATTCTCTGTCATTGCATTCTTCGGGAGAGACGCCCATACCTCGAGCGAAGGTCTGGATACGGGACCTAACCACTAATGAGTGGAAGGGCCCGTATGAGCTCATCACTTGGGGGCACTGGTATGCGTGTGTCTCCACAGATGCTGGGATATGCTGGATACCTGCGAAGTGTGTCCGTCCTGATTTGCGACAACGGGGACAGAATGTGGTCAACAGACCATCCTCAAATGCTGACCGTGGTGCCAATCCTGAACCAGACAGCCCCTCTACCAGTGGGGAATGAACATTCCATCTTTCTTCACTTCAACAGAACTGGACTGACGAGTTAGGCTGCTGATTTTCTAAGCAGACTAACAAAGTTTTGTTAATGATAATTTTAGAATTGTTAGTTAAGTTTTTAGAATTTTGTAGTGTATGTTAGGGATCTCTCCGACTGTTCTGAGTTTCCTCTTTTAAACAAAAAGGGGGACCTGTGTCTGTGCTCACACAGCCAGAGAGAGGTTTAGACATAACAACTGCTTCGAGTGGAGAAGAATTGTAAACATTAGCTATGTTATGTGACAATGTCCTTGAGTTACGGTCATGCTAAAACTACCAATGGAGTCAGATGAATTACCATAAAACCAATCAGCTCAAACCATAGCGATCCATGCTATAAAAACCGCATGTTTCAAATAAACTTTCTCTTTTGCCACTCACCGACTCGGACTGAAGCTCTGCCTCTTTTCTCTGGCTCGGTAGTGACACTTTGCTGCCTCAACTTGTCATTGAGAGCAGAGAACATTGGTGCCACAATCACCAAAATGAAAACCACGGTGAACAATGTCAAGAGACAAACAGACGACTGACTGAGTGGACTGTTCAAGGGCTAGGGACTCTCGGGCTGGGTGGGATCTGTGCTGAAAACTGTGGTTTTAGTATTGTTTGTTTTAGTTATTGTTGTTGTAGTTGTTAACATCGTTTTCAGGGTAATCAAGTCATGGTTTATAAGTTAATTTCAAGCTCATCTTCCCCTCCTGAAGTCTACCATTTGGAAGCCCCCAGTGCTCCAATGAATGACCTGGAAGCCTCAATTGAAAATACTGACCCTCCTGAAGGAGAGGAACCAACTTACTAGCCTTGGTTTGGCGAACATTCTGCCCCCCAAACCCAGTCCTCTTAATTTTAAACAAAATAAGGGGGAGATGTAGCAGTGTGTTTTTACAGTTTATCCCGGAACCCCTAGTTTTCCCCCCAGGTTTCTCCTGTGTCAATCCTTCCCCCTCTCCC
>VXAX01000995.1:120680-136483 GCA_013399835.1 Leptocoma aspasia | reverse complement strand
GCGCGTGACAGTTTCCTTTTGCCGTGTTTTGGTGCGTGCGGGGCGGGCTGGCGGGGCGGGGGGCTGGGGCTGCGGGCTCCAGGTGGTCCTGGATCGCACCTGCCCGGCCGGGAGTGGCCGGAGCTGTTGGGAGTGGTGGGGGTGGCAAGGTCAGGGGTCAGGTCACGCTTCCTGGGGCTCAGATCCCCCTCTTGGGGCTCAGCGCGCTCTCCCGAGGGTCTGGTCACCTTCCGGGGGTCCCCTGCCCGGGGGTCACATCACCCCCCTGGACCTCTGGTCCCTTCCCGACGGTCAGGTCCCTCTCTCGAGATTCTTGTCCCCTTCCTGGGGATGAGGTCAGTCCCGGAGGTCAGGTCCGCCTCCTGGGGGTCAAATCACCCTTCTGGGGGTCTGGTTCCTCTCCTAGGGGTCAAGTTCCTCTCGGCTGTCTGGTCCCCTTCCGGAGGGTCAGATCCCCCTCCCAGGGTCTGCTCCCCTTCCCAAGGGTCTGCTCCCCTTCCCGGGGGTCTGGTCGCCTTCCCGACAGTCTGGCCCGTCCTCTGTGGTTCTGGTCCTTTTCCCGGGGGTCAGGTCCCTCCCGGGGGTCACAGGAGGGGGATCAATGGTCAGGGTCCCTCTCCCGAGGGTCTGGTCCCTTCCAGGGGTCAGGTCCCTCCCGGGGGTCACAGGAGGGGGATCAGTCTCCCGCGGGTGTCACCCTCCTGGGGACCTGCCTGCCTCAGGGTGCAGAGTTTGGCCATAAATGTCACCGTGCTGGTTTTATTAACAACCAGAAACCGGGGTAGGAGTGGAGGCCCCACTGGAACCACTACAAGATTGATCTGACAGGAAAGCAGTTCCTGGCAGAGGCTGGGAGGGCCCTGCTGAATTTGAGGGCCTTGTTTTGCACCAGCTAAAAAAAATCCAAACTAGGAAGTGAAAAAGAGAAACTGAGAGAACTCGGAGGGGCCTAAGAGGTTTTTCCTCGCTTGGTCCCCCACTTGGAAATTAATGTTTTAAAAACTTGAAGGTTGTTTTCATGGTTTATTTTTGTGTCTCAGAAAGGAGAAGGTGGTGATTCCAGCCCTGCCCAGCCGCATAGGTTTGAACCAAGCCCTTAGGAGCAGATTTGGGTTATAAAGCTCTGTTTAAAGCCTGATGAGAGAAGAAACATTTATGTTTTCTCTTATTGCTCTGACACTTAAAAGCGAACATGCTGCCAAAATACTTCAGTGGTAAAAAAAAAACCCTTGGTGGATGGTAGTATAGGGATTTCCATGGCAACCAATGGTGATCTCATGGGAAGCAAAGTTGAATTTTGGGCTGTCAGTGGGAGCACATCATGGCCTGGGCTGGCCTGGGTGACATTTGCTCAGCAGAAGGTGATGAGGGCTGGGTAGGAGCAAGCTGGTCTGAAACCAAGGCTTGTTCTGCGTGTGTGCACTGATCTTCCCGGTGATTTTTGTACTTCCTTTGGATTAACGTTGAAATCCAGGGATGTGGGACAATGTCCTGGCTGGCAGTGGGGACAGATGGGTGGTGCAGCAGCAGGTGCCTGTCAGGCGGGTGGTGCAGGAAAGGTTCCTGCAGAACCTCACACTGGGGGAAGGTTTGTTGTGGGATGCAGGAGCTGTGGAGCATCTCCTGCTCAGCCTGGTGTTCCAGGAGCTCTGCGTGTGCTGTGGGAGGGACAGGGTGGATTTCTGACTTCGCAAATTGGAAACTGTCAAAAATAATAACGACGAGGCAGCGCTGTGTGAGAGCTGCTGCTCGGGGGTTTGTTACCAGGAGAAAAGCACTCTGTGGGCTCACAGGATTTTTGGGAAGCTCCAGGCCACAGTTGGCAGAGCTTCCCTGGGGAACGGGCGGCTGGGGGGCCCAGCTGTGTTCCAGAGTGGGATCCCCCGGTCCTGATCACAGTTTCCTGGTTGGATTGGGAGGCAACTGGAGGGAATCCCATCCCTGCTGTCCCCCACAGTGAGATCCTGAGTGAGAAGAGGGCGTTGGTTCGTTAATGCTTCCTCTCCTCTTTGGTAGGGAGTTATCCCAGTGTTTTCCCGTGGTGCTTTTCCACGCTCTGTCCAAGGAATGCTTCGTTTGAGGTCTCCCCTGAGTTTTCTGATGGCAAAGGGGACCCAAAACCTTTCTTCCCTGAGCTCAGCAGTGGTATAGAGGAATTCCAGCATCACAGAACCATGGAATCTCCTGAGTGGGAAGGGACCACAGGGATGATGGATCCAGGTCCTGGCCCTGCACAGACCCCCAGCAGTCTCCCCCTGTGCATCCCTGGCAGTGCTGTCCAAACACTCCTGGAGCTCTGGGGCTGAGCCCATTCCCTGGGGAGCCTGGGCAGTGCCAGCACCCTCTGGGGAAGAACCCTTCCTGACATCCATCCCATCCCTTCCTGGGCACAGCTCCAGCCGTTCCCTGGGTCCTGTCCCTGCCCACCAGAGTTTGGGGAGAGCTCGGGGCTGGGAGCAGCGGGATCAGCTTTCCTGCTGTCCTTGCTGACAGCCAGGTGTGCAGGTGCAGGTGGAACAGCCGTGGGTTCTGTGCTCGGGATCATGACTCCGGGCATGTCACCCAGCAGGATGGTTTAACAGGGGCTGCCAGTCAGAGTGCCTGAGGGGCAGGAGCTGCAGCTCAGCCACAAAAATGGGCAAACTGGAATGCCAGGAAATAGGAGTCTCTTGCTGGAGTGAATCTTGGGTTTGGAACAGGAGTAGAACAAGAATAACTGGGAAATTTGGGTGCAAATGGTGCAGGAGAAATGGGTGAGGTCGGTGAGCTGGGAGCAAAGGAGGAGCTGGGTGCTTCAGTCATAGGATCAAGGAATATCCCGAGTTGGAAGGGGCCCACAGGGATCATCCGGTCCAGCTCCTGGCTCTGCCTGGGACCCCCCAAATCCCACCCTGTGCGTCCCTGGGAGTGTTGTCCAAACACTCCAGGAGCTCCGGCAGCCTTGGGGCCAGGACCATTCCCTGGGGAGCCTGTGCCAGGTTGACAGAACTTCAGAGAACTTTACGGGGAGGAAGGTTTGTGGGAGGTCTTGTTTTGCTGCATACAGAATTCCTGAAGAACTAATTGAGCAGTTAATAGAGTGAGTTAATGAGTGATGGCAGTGCTCGGTCGGGCTGTCAGACACAGAACCTCGGCTGGGAGCAGCAGTCCCTCACTCCTGGCCCTATTTATAGGGAACACAGCCCTGCTTCCAGTTACATTTATAAGCTGCAGTGGTTTTACCTTCTTTTCATGGAAAATCTGCAGATGTCGGGGGTTTATGGAAGGCTCAGGGAAGGAATGTGGCCTCTGTGTGACCAGGAGTAGCAACAAAGGCTCTTAAGTGTCTCTTTTGATTCAATATTATTAGAAGCAGGAGTGTGTTGTCTTTCCTGGCTGCTGCTGTGTTTCTCTACTTGAGCCTTTCTTTTTCCCTCTCTGCTCCCTGTTCCTCCCACCATCCTCCCCTCGCTCCTGATGGACTTCCCTGCTCTTTGTTTTGGTCCTCCCCAGCCGCCAATAACCGTCCTCCCCAGCCGTCCTCCCCAGCCGCCAATAACCAATATTGACATTATTATCACCGCCTGGACTATTTTTACCTGCACCTTAACTCTGGTTTGGAAGGAAACCTGGGCAAATAAATATCAGTTATCTCAGGAAATGAAGCTTTCACGGCCAAGCTTGAAAATCGCAGACGAAAAGGGCTTGGATTTAGGTGGAATTTGAGTGCCACACATACTGCTGTTGGATGAGGTGTGGAAGTGGGAAGTTCCATCTTGGTGTTTCTTAGTGCCTGTTAGTCCCAGATGGAGCAGAGGCACCTCGAGAGTGACAGTAATAAATGTCTGCAGGGCCTGAAGCCTGACCAAAATTGTCATTTTTGTCAGGGGCGCCTTTAAACCAAACCCCACGTGGCACCGAGCCGTGACCGGAGGCTGTCACCACAGCGAGGGTGAGGTGATGTCAGGAGGAAGTGCAGCTCCTCAGCCTGAGCTGGCAGCTCTGCAGCTGCTGGGCTGGGGTTGCTCCTCGTTGTCCCTCCCAGTCTCTCTTTTCTGTGTCCACCTGTTACCTGAGAGCCAGGCGCGCTCTGGGGGTGGCTGTCCCTGGTGTCACGGCACCCACACGCCCCATTCCTTCCCCTGGAGTCGGCCTGGGGTGCCTGAGGACACTGGGCTCATCTGGGCAGGAGGGGAAGCTGGAAGGCGTGAGAAAAAAACCTTCTGGTGAAATGGCAAAGGGCAGGGAGTCACTGGGCGCAGGCAGAGCTCAGAGCTCTTCCCTGGCCGGGGCGGAGTGAAAAACTTCTCTGGCGCAGCTTTCCACAGAATCTCCTGAGCTGGAAGGGCCCCACAGGGATCACAGACCCAGCTCCTGGCCCTGCACAGACACCCCAACAGTCCCAGCCTGGGCACCCCTGGGTGTGGAGCTCCGGCAGCCTCGGGGCCGTGCCCATTCCTGGGGAGCCTGGGCAGTGCCAGCACCCTCTGGGGAGGAACCTTTCCTGCTCTCCAACCTGACCCTCCCTGGCACAGCTCCAGCCGTTCCCTGGGTCCTGTGACTGGTCACCAGAGCAGAGATGGGAGCTGCCCCTCAGGATGAAGCTGCAGCCCCTGGGGAGGTCTGAGCTCAGTCTCCTCCAGCTGAACATTCCAAGTGCCCTCAGCTGCTCCTCATGTGGCGCCTTCCCCATCCCCATGTCCCTGCTTTGAATGCTCCCCAACAGCTTCAGTTGTTTTGTATATTGAGGTGCCCAATCCCAGGACTGGAGGTGAGGCCTCCCCAGTGCAGAGCAGGACAATCCCCTCCTTTGCTGCTGTCCCTGATGCCCCCCGGGACAGGGATGTCCCTCCTGGCACTGGGGCACAGCTGACTCAGATCCCCCTTGCCATCCAGCAGGACCAGGTCCCTTCCCAGAGCTGCTCTCCAGCGTCTCCATCCCAGCCTGTGGGTGCATCCAGGGCTGCCCCAGCCCAGGTGCAGGATCCGGCACCTGCCTGGGTTAAACCTCACACAGTTGGTGATTCCCGGCCCTCAGATTTGTCTGGGTCTCTCTGCAGGGCCTCTCTGCCTTTGGGGAGTCAGCAGCTCCTCCCAGTTTTGTATCATCTGCAGGCTTCCCTGGTGTCCCCTCGAGCTGCATCCAGGTCATCTGTGAAGCTGCTGAAGGGAACTGTGCCTGAGCTGGAGCCCTGTGGAATTTGGCTTTGCAGGGAAACTTCCCAAACCTCTGGATTGCTCAGTGCGGGGTCTGTATGGGACTGGCAGTGCCCCTGCTGCACTTGCAGGGCGCCTGTGCTGGGAACCTGGGGTTGCAATGGGATTTCAGTCCTGCAGTTTGCTGCTGCTCACAGCTCTGTGGCCTAGAGTGACACTGATGACTCTGGAGTCACTTTGATTCTGATTTGCCTGGGTGGCCGTGAGAGCAGAGCCTGGCTGTGGGAGAGGCACAAACCTGCAGGAGTGGGGATGGTCTGGCTGCTGCAGCCACAGGAAGGAAGAAGGAAATAGAACACAAGAAGCTGCTTCAGTTTCAGTTTTGCCTTCAATTCCTTGTGAGGACTGAGTTCTGTCACACCTCAGAGAAGGCACCGGTGGTTCTGCTGTGACATTTGGGGTTTCTTCCATGTGGCAGTTTCTCCCTTTCCTTCCGTTCCTCGTAGCCTTGCACAGCCTGCAGCTCGTTCCAGCTCATGCTTGGCTGTGCAGCGGGGTGGGATGAGAAGGTTGTGTTTCCTTAGCTGTTTATTTGTGTTCTCTTCCCTCAGCAGATCCCCCGGGATGCCGTTTAATTGAATTCTTTTACGTTAAGATGGATTTCTTTTCTTTGAGAAGGATAATTGAGGCTGCGAGCTCACAGGTTGAAAACTGTCCCCGTGTCCCCAAGGCAGAGGACGAAGGGCACGGCTGCACTGCTCCAGGAGCGGGCACAAGGCCAGGCTGCCCTGTGCTGGCACCGGGTCCGTGCGGGATGGCAGCGGCAGAGCCGCGGGCTCGGGGCCAGCGCCGGGAGCTCCGCAGCTGGAGCGGCACGGCAGCGCTGGCACCAGGGACAGCACGGGCACGTGGGACCCGGGGAGGAGCAGAGTGACAGGGCCAGGGCTGTCCTGGGGATTTAACCAGGGTGTGGTTGGATGGCACTGGCAGCGTCATGGTGCAACCTGTTCCTGGTGTGGCTGTGCCGGTGCCAGGCTCACAGCGAGCAGGGCTCAGACACCTCCTCTTCCTGGGAACTGAACTTCTGCTGCTTCCTCTGAGAGCCTGCAGCTCCCGACAGCAGAGGGACCTGGAGCTGCTGGGGTGATCCCAGAGAGGCCGAGGAGGTGCTGGAGCCCCTCTGCTCTGCAGCCAGGCTGGGAGAGCTGGGAATGTTCACCAGGAGAAGAGAACGCTCCAGGGAGAGCTCAGAGCCCCTGGCAGGGCCTAAAGGGGCTCCAGGAGAGCTGCAGAGGGACTGGGGACAAGGCCTGGAGGGACAGGACACAGGGAATGGCTTCCCAGTGCCAGAGGGCAGGCATGGATGGGATATTGGGAAGGAATTCCTGCCTGGGCTGCAATTGCCAGAGCAGCTGTGGCTGCCCCTGGATCCCTGGCAGTGGCCAAGGCCAGGCTGGACACTGGGGCTGGGAGCAGCCTGGGACAGTGGCAGCTGTCCCTGCCATGGCAGGGGTGGCACTGAAGGGGCTCTGAGGTCCCTTCCCACCCAAACCATTCTGTGACTCTGTGCTTCTGTTTGACTGAACATGAGTCCCACTGCTGGAAGTTCTGCTGGGCAGTTGGAATATGGGGCTGGAATGTGATGGGGTTGCAGCAGTGTGGCTGCAGTGGTGTTGACAACAGCCATGAGTGTGTGTTAGGTTAAGTCATGCTCAGCCCAGAGAATGGAATATCCATGTTATCCTGGGAGCCCTCAGCCCCTGAGCCAGGACACCCCATTCCTGCTGAGCAGGTGCTCTGTCTGCACCATTTAGCAATTTGAAAACACCAAAGGATATTTTTTCATCTTTGCTCTGCAGCTTGTTTCTTTTTTATTTTTCAGTTGGAAGATTGTTTTTCTTTGTGCTCAGTTGTTATTTACTGCTTCTGCATTCTCCTAGTCCTTGTTCCCTGCCATGGTTGGAATGAGATGGTCTTTAAAGTCCCTTCCCAGCCAAACCATTCTGATTTCCTGATTTACTGTATTATTCTTTAATGTTGCACTGTCCATGGTATATCCTAAATTTTCTTCCATGACTTTCTGAGTATTTCCCCTCTGCCCAGCAATGTGTTTCATACTCTTCCTCAGCTTCCCAGGGGCTGGAACCTCTCCCAAAGTTCATGTTCCTGTGATATAAATCCCTCCTCCTGTGGTAACGGTTCAGGGTTCCTTTTTCAGTCAGTGGAGGAGCCGGATGCTCATTCCCTGCCCGTGCAGGGGTCTGAAATAGCTGAGTTGTGCTGGAGAAGCACTAGTTCCTCTCCTGCCCAGGGAATCTGGGTGACTGACTGGGATCAGTCGTCCTCAGTATAAATATCTGCACCTTGGGTGAGACCCAGCCTGGCCAGGGGACACTTGCAGGGCTGGGACAGGGACAGGGACCTCCTCACCTGGCTCAGGCAGCCTGGGAGCTGCTCAACACAAGAGATTGGACTGAGTGCTCCCCAAGGGCTTTTCCAGCCTAAATTCCGTGATGGTGAGACGCTGATGTTGTGCCATGTCCAGACCCTGAGCTCTCCCTCTTCCACAGCGGGTGGATAACTTTGCTGCTGGGACCAGGAAGGATTCAGAACCACGGAGATCCCTCTAAGGCCAAAGCACTGAACCAAATTAAAGGAGTTGTTGTGCACATGGCCAGCCCAGCTGGTTTTCAGTTCTGCGAGGAGCGCGGGGCACAGCTCTGCTGCTCCTGGCATCAGCAGGATGTGGATCTGCTGGAGCAGCTCCAGGGGAGCCCAGCACGTTCATACAGAGACTGGAGCACCTCCAGACATAGCCTGGGAGAGTTGGGAATGTTCAGCCTGGGGAAGGGAAGGTCATTTGGGGCCCTCACAGCACCTTCTAGGACCTGAAGGCATCTGAGAGAGCCTGAGAGGGACCCTGAGTCAGCACTGGAGTGCCAGGACACAGGGAATGGCTTCCCGCTGCCAGAGGGCACGAACAAATTGGCTTAGGTTGGATATTAGGGAAAAATTCCTCCCTGGGAGGGTGGGCAGGCCCTGGGCTGGAATTGCCAGAGCAGCTGTGGCTGCCCCTGGATCCCTGGCAGTGGCCAAGGCCAGGCTGGACACTGGGGCTGGGAGCAGCCTGGGACAGTGGCAGGTGTCCCTGCCTTGGCAGGGGTGGCACTGGAGGGGCTCTGAGGTCCTTCAGGCAGAGGACAGAGTTTCTCCACCTCCTTCAGTGCCTGGCATGGGGAGGACCCAAAGGTCAGAAGAAGTTTATAAATATTTTATTGCGCTTTTTCTTTCTGCTTTAGAGGAAGTTTGTTTAATTATGGCTGGTCTCAGACTGCTGTGTGTGATTGAGGGCTCTGAAAACTCAAGGGTGAAGCAGCAGAGGAGTTTCCAAAAGCTGTAAGGGGCTTCGGGGTGCCAGGTGTTGGTGTGGGGTTTGGGACGTGGTGCCAGCAGTGACTGCACGCCCGATTTCATGGCTGTTACACTGTAACTTCCTCTTGCAAAAGACGCAATTTCAGGCCTACTGTTTTTCCTTCCCTTCTGTCACCTTTGTTCTGAAATAACTGGTACAGGGCAGTGATGTTAATGTGGGGAGTGCTTCCAGTGTGTCCACGGCCTCCCTGCTCCTGCTTTGCCCTCCATTTCCAACAGCAGCTCTGCTGAGGAATGTTGTGTCTTGCAGGAAAAAAATGGCCACTTCAGCTTTGTTTTTCACAGGTGAATTTCGGGCATCAGCAGCAGTTTCTTTATGGAAAGGGTGCTCAGGCCTTGGCACAGGCTGCCCAGGGAGGTTTGGAGTCCCCATCCCTGGAGGTATTCAAGGAATTCCTGCAGGTGGCACTTGAATTCCTGGAGGTGGCACTCAGGACTCTGGGCTGGGGACAAGGTGGGGATTGGGCACAGCTGGGACTGGATGGACTGAGAGGGCTTTTCCAGCCTCAGGGATCCTGGGATTCTTAGAGCTTCTCTGTGTTGTTTTCTCAAATACCTGGAAGCAAATGCTGGAATGAAGCAGTGCAGTTCCCAAGAACAAAACTGTTGAGTTATTTTTAGTTTTAGAAGAGAAAAGCAATGAGAAGTATTGAATGTATCCTTGAGTTTGGATCCATGCTGGAGTTTGCTGAGGAGCAGTGAAGTGAGACGGGATCACCTGGTGGGCATGGGAGACTTTGGCCATGTGGGGAAAGTCCTGTTGTGTAATCCCAGTTTGTTTGGAGCTGTGGACGGTGCCCTGGTCAGAATGTGTTACTTTGGGAAAAGCAGGTGGGGTCACCAGCAGCCAACCAGCAGGGCCAGGGCTGGGGGAAGCAGGAGGATCTCCAGGGCCCTGGCTGAAAGGAGCAGTGCCCTGCTGGCTTTAGGTTTTAATGCTTCGGGGGCAGTTCTGCTGAGGAAGTCACTGCAGTTCCTGTGAGTTGGCCCATTCAGACTCCTGGGGGGAATCGTGGAATCCCAGGATGGTTTGGGGCCTTAAAGTCCCTCTTGTTGCACCCACTGCCAAGGGCATGGACACCTTCACTATCCCAGGGGACGCCAAGCCCCACCCAAACCATTCCGTGCTTCCATGATCAAGAGAACTATTGATGATCATGTCTGCAAGGCAGATGTTCAGTTATTTTCCCAATGTTGGTCCGATCTCTAGGATTCTTTATTAAGCTTGCAAAAATAAATGTCATCCTTTTCAGTCTTTTGAAACACTCACTGTACAGATTCCATGGGTTTTAGAAGTGGTTTTGGTTATGGTTGAGGGAATTCAGTCACAAAGTGAGTGACTCCTTGGATTAGTGCTCCAAGCCCAAGATGGATGGACATTTCAGCTGGAACACTGTCCCTTCCTGCTGCTCCATCCTTCCCCAGTTCCCTGCCCTCCCTCCCTGCTCAGACATTGTTGCAGCAATGTTGGAAGCCAGTTTGGGGGAATGATCCAGCTGATTATTTTTTCCTGCTAATACTGCATGGCAAAGGAAACCCATTTCTTCCCAGCAGTACAGGGTTAATACCCAGCGAGTCATGGCCTCAGATCAGGAGTGTGTCCTGCTAGTTTGGGATTCCCAGAGCAGGCTGAGCTTTGATGTTTCTTTGTCCAGGTAAAACCCACGGAACTCCTAAGGGTGGGTCTG
The DNA here is from genome assembly GCA_013399835.1 of Leptocoma aspasia. Classification (NCBI taxonomy): domain Eukaryota; kingdom Metazoa; phylum Chordata; class Aves; order Passeriformes; family Nectariniidae; genus Leptocoma; species Leptocoma aspasia. Next base: position 126,227 of record VXAX01000995.1, on the reverse strand, counting down.
AGAGTTCCCAGGGAGTGTTTTCCTTTCAGGATGTTTTATGATGGATGAAGCCTGGCTCATAAATAGAGGTTAAGTGGTGCCACGCAGGGAGAACAGGCTGGTGGTGCCTTGTCCTGGGAAAGATGTTTCACCCAGTTCCAAGGAGTTGGGTAAAGAGGGAGGAATTTCCTCATGGAAAGAGGGATCAGGCCTTGGCAGAGGCTGCCCAGGGAGGTTTGGAGTCCCCATCCCTGGAGGTGGCACTCAGGGCTTTGGGCTGATAACATAAAGTGGGGATTGGGCACAGCTGGGACTGCATGCTCTTTCCCAGCCTCAGCCATTCTGAGCGCCTTCAGAAGTGTCTTTGTTTCTTTTAACTGCAAAACTTCTTAAACTTTGCATGGACTGTCTGTAACACCCTGAAAGCTTGAGGAAATGAAAATGCATTTATTTAATGTTCTGCTGCTTGGCTCGGTTCTGGGTCCGTTGGGTGGAGGAGCATTGGAATATTCTGGTAGGAGCTGCAGCGTGTGACAGGCTGGGCTCTTGTGGTGCAGGTACAGCCACAAACTCACCTTGGGAGCTTTGAAGTGGGGTGAAGGACCCGGAAAGGAGCACAGCGGTTGTGTTACTGACTCAGCTGAGGCCATGTGTTGATCAAATAGGTGTCTGTGGAACGGGCAGCCCTTGATCTCCCCGTGGGGTGCAGCAGGAAATCTCAGTTTGCAAATGCTGGCCCTCAGTCTGAGTACAAAGAAATGTCTTTTGTAACATTGCATTAGCCTGTGTGGGCAGCACAGATTAAAATATCCAAGGTCCACAGAAGGACTTGGACAAAGTGGGACTTCTGTGAAATGCTGCTTGTGCACCCCAGTGAAAACCAACACCCTGCTCTGAGATGCCAGTCTGGTCATTAACAGGGATTTCTGCGGGGTTCAGCTGTGGTGACCCAGGAGAAAATGCCACTTGTTGCTTAGAGCAGACAGAGCGACCAGCCCTCAGCGGCATCAAAGGGATCCAGGCAGGCCGAGAGGGAGGAGCCTGGAGTCCTGCAAGGGGTGGAAATCAGCACTTCAAGCACCCCAGGACTTTGTTTTGCTGGTTTAATAGTCAAATGCAGTTGCAAATCTCACACTCAAAGGTTAATGTTTAATGGGAAGCCCAGAGTCCCCCCGGGATTCCTTGGGGCTGGTGTTGCTTCCGTGGGGCTGTCAGCACAGAGAAGCACCTGGAAATACCAATCCAGCTGAATTGTTGCTGAAATACAGATCACAAACTGGGAGATTCCTCTGCCCTCAGAGCTGACGTGAGCCCAGCAGCCCATAGAGGTGAATTTTAGGGCTGTATTGAGCTCCGTGTGTGCTGACTGAGCTGGTAAAAAATGCCTTTTTTGTGCTATTCTGTTCCCAGGGCATTTGGGATCCTTTTCTGCAGCTTTTTTCTGCAGCTTTTGAAGTGCTGCGGTTTTTGTTTCTTCGTGTCTGGGTGTGGAGCAGTTAATTTAAAAAGTAACATTTAAATCAAGAAGCTCTTCAAATTCTGTCTTTAGCATGGGGTAGGGCAGCAATTAGGAGGCTGCTTAACGAGATACTGGGTGAGGATAAGGTTGATGATGAAAACAAACTACTCCTGATATCATCTTTCTTTGGGAGTTTCAGAGGCTGGGAAGGATTAGAAGCTCTACATTTCGGGTGCACATTTGTCCAGCACAGGCCTTGAAGGGTTTATTGCCGGGGCAGTTTTTTGTTAAAGGAAAAACCCAACACAGCCCTTTTCCATGCAGAACAGCATCCCAGTGTGCCTGCGGTTTCCTGCGGGTGGCACTGAGCTGGGTGGGATGAGGGAGCTCTGCAGAGGGATGGGGACAGGCTGGATCCATGGGATGAGGCCAGCAGGGTGAGGGACAGCCAGGCCAAGTGCCAGGTGCCACCCAGGGGCCAGCCCAAGCCCCTGGAGCACTCCAGGCTGGGGCAGGGGGCTGGAAAGCTGGGAAAGGCCCTGGGGGTGCTGAGCCATGGACACGAGCCCAGGGTGGCCAGAGGGGCAGGAGGCTGATGGCCCCTGGGCTGTGGCAGCCCCAGTGTGGGCACAGCCCCAGGGCAGGGACTGTCCCCTGTCCCCTGTGCTGGCCCTGCTGAGGGACCCCCTGGAATCCTGGGGGCAGCTGCGGGCCCCTCCTGCCAGGAGAGCCCTGGAGGGGCTGGAGCGTGTCCAGGGAACGGAGCTGGGAAGGGTCTGGAGCCCCAGGAGGGGCTGAGGGAGCTGGAAAGGGGCTGAGCCTGGAGAAAAGGAGGCTCAGGGGGGACCTTGTGGCTCTGCACAAGTCCCTGGCAGGAGGGGACAGCCGGGGGGTTCGGGCTCTGCTCCCAGGGAACAGGGACAGGAGGAGAGGGAACGGCCTCAGGCTGGGCCAGGGCAGGGGCAGGGTGCATTTTGGGGAATTCCCTCCTGGAAAGGGCTGGGCAGCCCTGGCACAGCTGCCCAGGGGGGTTTGGAGTCTCCATCCCGGGGCTGGATGGCTTTGGAGGGCTTTTCCAACCTAAATGGTGCTAGGATTTTGTAATGCAAATGCAGAGCTCTGTTTAATTTGTCAGATGTTAAGGAATAATGAAGAAATTCATCTTCATAGCTTATAAGGGGAAAACAAAAGGAGATTCTTGGCAATCTGGTAAAATATTTTGGTTGAAATTTTATCTGTGAATTTTAAGTGTATCCAAGTGGTTTTCAATAAGCAGCTTGGGCCAGGGAATGTCTCAGGGAGCTGAAACACCTCTTTGGGGGTGTGTGGCAATGATGAACCCCCAGTGAGTTGGGATCACTGCCTCAAGGCCTCCAGTGTGTCCTGCTTGGCCTTTAGTCAGGGATTCCAAAAATAATTGAGCAAGTGAGAGAGGCAGGGAGCAAAGGGAATGGTGCTGAATGAGAATGGAGTTATGTAAAATCCTGATGTCAGACGAGCTGTTCTATTTGTGTGGTGCCACTTGGGAGGGTGTCCCAGAGCTGCAGAGCTGCCCCTTGGTGGAGAACCTTCCACAGGTCCTGTCCCTTGGCTGTTCCTCATGGCTGGCATGGGGTGGGCTCCTGGCATGGCGTAGTTTGAGAACAGAGGGGCTGGGTTCATGGAATCATGGAATCCCAGACTGCTGTGGGTGGGAAAGGACCTCAGAGCCCCTCCAGTGCCGCCCCAGCCATGGCAGGGACACCTCCCACTGTCCCAGGCTGCCCCAAGCCCCAGTGTCCAGCCTGGCCTTAAGCTTCAGGATTTACATAGGAAGTATTTCCTTTCCTCCTGTGGAGTTTCTCACAATCCTTGGTGCCTCCACCATTCCTCTGAAGAGAAATCCACAAAGGTCTTGGATTCAGTCTTTGCTGTGTTAAAGATGAATACGGGAATTACTCCATCTCGGAAGCAGAGACAGTGTTCCTCAGGAGTCTGAGGTGGGAGCCTAAGGAGGTTGAGAGAGCTCTGAAATGACTGAGTAGCTCATGATTCTCTTCCCCTGGCAGACTGAATCCCAGAATCCCAGAAATACTGAGGCTGGAAAAGCCCTCTGGGATCACCAAGTCCAAGCTGTTCTCGATCTCCTCCTTGTCCCCAGCCCAGAGCCCTGAGTGCCACCTGTAGGAATTCCTTGGACACCTTCAGGGGTGGGGACTCCAACCCTCCCTGGGCAGCCCCTGCCAAGGCCTGAGCACCCTTTCCAAGGGGAAATTCCTGCTGAATTCCTGCAGGATGGTGACTTTCTGTCTCCCTTCTTTAGCACTTACAGGAGGAGGACTCCAAGATGTGCCTGCAGCCCCCGTCAGGACTGACCCGAGACATTTACAGGGTGCTCTGAATTCTGCACAGTGTTTGCTTCTCTCAAGGAAAGTTGGGTCCTTTTTAGGGAAGTGAAGTTGTGCAGTCAGGAAACGTTGATAGCCCAAATGATCCAATTTCTTGGGAAGAGCTTGGGGATAAAAATACTGGCGAGTGTGAATTGTTGTGAGGTGGCAGTGGGGTGTTACGTATGAGCCTGGCACCGCTCCTTGCCTGCTTTCCTGGGAGTGCCTGACAGGTCTGGGGATGGATCAGGGCTGGCTTCCAGCTGGGCAGGGAGGGAGCGCGCTTGGCTGTGCGGCAGGAGGTGAGAGAGGGCTGGGAATGACCCTGTCCGTGCCCTGGGAGTCACCAGGCAGCAGTGGGACACCTGGGCAGCCTCCATGTCCCTGCAGGTGATGCACTGCAGGCTCCAGCTTCTTCCCAGGCAGCATTGGGCTGGGATAAAACAACAATAATGATAATAATAACAACAGCCCCTCTGCTTGCAGCTGTGGGCAGTTCATTGACATCAGTAACTGCACTGGGAAGTCCTGGGCTGAATTTCCTCATCCAGGGCTGCCTGACCTTGGGGAGGGACCTGCTGTGGTTTGTGTGTCTGGAAAGCCACAACAGCTGCACATCTATCCTGTGGTGTACCTGGAATCACAGAGTCATGGAATCTCCTGAGTGGGGAGGGACCACAGGGATGATGGATCCAGGTCCTGGCCCTGCACAGACCCCCAGCAGTCTCCCCCTGTGCATCCCTGGCAGTGCTGTCCAAACCCTCCTGGAGCTCTGGGGCTGAGCCCATTCCCTGGGGAGCCTGGGCAGTGCCAGCACCCTCTGGGGAAGGACCTTTCCTGACATCCAACCTGATCCTCTCCTGGCACAGCTCCATGGAGATTTGAAAAGATTTGGAGCAGGCTCTGGTACCACAAGGTGCTGGTTCTGTGCTGGATCAGCTCCTGTGGAAGATTCCCAGAGCTTGGCCAAGAGTTTAAAATAGTAACTCGTCTTGGTGGCTTCTCCAGTTACCAGGATCATTCCAGAGATCTCATGATTTGCATATCGTTTTCCAAATCTCCACATGCAGAGGAAAAGAAATTTGCTGTTGCTCTGACCCTGAGTTGATGAAGGAAGGGTTGAAGTTTGCCAGGAGGAGTGGATTTAGAGATGAGCCAGGGCTGGGAACAGACAGCAGTGTTTGGGCAGAGAGGCTGGCTGCTCCTCCACGGGGATGGAACAGGAGCTCCAGAGAACTGCCAGAGGGCAGGGTTAGGTGGGATCTTGGGAAGGAATTCCGGGCTGGGAGGGTGGGGAAGAGCCATGGGCTGGAATTGCCAGAGCAGCTGTGGCTGCCCCTGGATCCCTGGCAGTGGCCAAGGCCAGGCTGGACACTGGGGCTGGGAGCAGCCTGGGACAGTGGCAGGTGTCCCTGGGCATGAGCACCCCCTTGTCCTGTCCCTCCAGACCTTGTCCCCAGTCCCTCTGCAGCTCTCCTGGAGCCCCTTTAGGCCCTGCCAGGGGCTCTCAGCTCTCCCTGGAGCTTCTCTTGTCCAGGTCAGCACCCTTAGCCCTCCCAGCCTGGCTCCAGCCCTGGAGCAGCTCCGTGGTCTCTGGGCTCTGTCCAGCAGTTTATCTCAGCTGTTGTTTATTTACTGTTAGAACCAGTGGCTCTGGGGATATTTCAATTCCCATATTATGGTTGAGGTTCAGAAGAGTTGGTGGAAGGATATTTATTTATTTATTTATTTATTTATTTACTG
>VXAX01000995.1:94033-111892 GCA_013399835.1 Leptocoma aspasia | reverse complement strand
AAAAAAAAAAAAAAAAGCTTGAGAGTCCCTTCTGGAATCCAGGCTAAAATCCACCCTGGATGGAACTGGGGCCTGTTCAGCTGGGCCAGAACTGCTGGAGTTTGGGTTGGCTTTGGGATTTTGTACTGGATGTTACCGGAATGGCAGGAGGATCCCAAAACTCTTTTTGGGAATGTCCTTCCCTCAGCACTTCCATGTGCTTCCACCTAGTGAAAACGTTCAGTGTTTTATTTTTGCAGGAATGGTCTTAAATGGGCCTAAAAAATGAGTAAATCTTGGGAATTTTGTCCTGGTTTTCAGGAGGAATTGCCTGGGGGGTTCCTGCCCCTCCGTGTTCACTTTTCCTGGCGCTGGAGTGCACAGAGCATTTCGGAAAGGCTGGAAAATGCTGTGGGTGTGTCTCCTGTGCCTGTGTTTGCTGAGGCTCAGGGGAGCTCTTGGTGACACGGAACTGGCTGGGAATAACCCTGGGAGAAACCACAGCAACCCAGGGACCGGGTACTCCTGGAGCGCTGGGATCAGGGGGGCTGGGAAAGGCTCCGGGACCAGGAGTGACCCGTCACCACGCCCCCAGAGCCTTTGGAGTCACCTGGGAGTGACCCTGTGACCAGCACCATGGGTCCCTTTGGAGTCACCTGGGAGTGACCCTGTGACCAGCACCACGGGTCCCTTTGGAGTCACCTGGGAGTGACCCTGTGACCAGCACCACGGGTCCCTTTGGAGTCACCTGGGAGTGACCCTGTGACCAGCACCATGCCCTGGTTGCTTCCCTGCTGTTCCCGTTGCTGTTCCCAAAGGGAGCATTGGGATGTGCTGAATGAAGCATTCCCTGGGGCTGCCGGCAGCAGGAGGCTGGGAGATCATCCATGAAAAATAAATAATTAAAGGACAAATTCTCCATTGAAATTCCCAGCCAGGAGCTCATTGGGCTCAGAACATTTTGTGTAAAACATTGATTTTGTCCTTTATGTAAATGAGCAGCTCTGGGCCGGGTACTGTCCAGGACACAGTCTGGGGAGGGTGGAAAATGAAATTAAATAAAACAAAATGAAATAAAATAACATATAACATATAAAATAACATATAAAATCAAATAAAATATGCCCCTTTTCCCCAGCTCCTGAACAGAAGAAGAAAAAGAACTGAACAAAGCAGAGGTGGCAAAAAGGGTCATTTGTTTGGGGTTTTTAACAGCAAGTAAATTACTTGTTGGAACTTTTTATAAACTCAGCTGGAATTTTGTTGGCAGGGAATTGAATATTCCCAGCCCTGGGGAGGCAGGCTTTGTTAGTCCTGGAATTCTGTGTCAGAACAGGGAGATTAAATATTTCCTGCACTGTCCCAAACAATTCAAACACCCCAACACTGCTTTTTGTCATTAATAGGAATTCAGTTATGGGTTGGAGACTGGTGGTGCTGTGCTGGGACAGGGGGACTTTAATCCAGATGGAACCCAAAGACACCTACAGAATTCACCTTCCCTGGTGGCTTCAGACTGAGGGAGGGCAGGCATGGATGGGATATTGGGAAGGAATTCCTGCCTGGGCTGCAATTGCCAGAGCAGCTGTGGCTGCCCCTGGATCCCTGGCAGTGGCCAAGGCCAGGCTGGACACTGGGGCTGGGAGCAGCCTGGGACAGTGGCAGCTGTCCCTGCCATGGCAGGGGTGGCACTGGAGGGGCTCTGAGGTCCCTTCCCACCCAACCCATCCCAGGATTTCCTGAGCCATTGGTGCCCACCCAGAGGATCTTTAATTGCTGTTGTTAATGAGCTGTCCCTGAGCCTGGTGCCGCAGGGGTTGCCGTGGGGCTCTCCTTGGCTGCAGCCTCTCTCCTCCTTCCCAGCCCTGCAGCTCCTGCAGAGCCTTGGTGGCAAACCAAGGGCTTGGGGTGACACTGGAATTTCCCTGGCTGGGGTTTGGAGATGCTCCCTGGAATACACCTCAGGTCCAGCCCCGCAGCAGGTACTGGCACACTGCTCTCCTGGAGCCCTTGTGGGTTTTGCTCTCATTGGATATGCCAGAAAATAATCAGCAGCTGGGAAGGGCTTCAAGTGTCCATCCCTGAAAAAGGGAAAACATCTCTGCTTTACTGGTGGAAAAGTGATCTAAATTTAAGTACTGAGAATGGGAGAAGTGGCAGATCCCATGGAGTCAGAGGGTCCTGGAATGGTTTGGGTGGGAAGGGACCTCAAAGCCCATCCAGTGCCACCCCTGCCATGGCAGGGACACCTGCCACTGTCCCAGGCTGCTCCCAGCCCCAGTGTCCAGCCTGGCCTTGGCCACTGCCAGGGATCCAGGGGCAGCCACAGCTGCTCTGGCAATTCCATTCCAACCCCTCTTCACTCTCCCAGGGAAGGGCAGGCAGCTTTTCCTGGAGATGTATAAAAGGTTCAGGAAAGCTGTGGAATTGCCAGGATTACAATGGGTGTCAGTTTGGAAGGTGAGAATTGCGTGTGGATTCCACACCAATGGAGGGAATATTTCTGCATTTGGGTTGACTGAGCCCCCAAACCTCCTTCACTGAAGGCCTTTGGTGCCAGATTTTCCCTCGGTGAATTTATAACCAAGCAGAGATGGTTAAAAATACCCAAAGAACAGTTTGTAAGGAACACACCGAGCCCAGCAGTGCTGTCACTGCAGTGTCACGTAGGTTGAACATTCAGATGGCTGCTCCCAACTCCAAATTTCAGTGCTGAAATCCCAGAATCCCAAAATCCCTGGGGTTGGAAAAACCCTTCCAGCCCATCCAGTCCAAGCTCTGCCTGACCCCCACCTTGTCCCCAGCCCAGAGCCCTGAGTGCCACCTCCAGGAATTCCCTGGACACCTCCAGGGATGGGCACTCCAAACCCCCCTGGGCAGCCCCTGCCAAGGCCTGACCCCCCTTTCCATGGGGAAATTCCTGCTGGTGCCACCCTGCCCCTGCCCTGGCCCAGCCTGAGGCCGTTCCCTCTCCTCCTGTCCCTGTTCCCTGGGAGCAGAGCCCGACCCCCCCGGCTGTCCCCTCCTGGCAGGGACTTGTGCAGAGCCACAAGGTCCCCCCTGATCCCCTTTTTCTCCAGGCTCAGCCCCTTCCCAGCTCCCTCAGCCCCTCCTGGGGCTCCAGACCCTTCCCAGCTCCATTCCCTGGACACGCTCCAGCCTCTCCAGGGCTCTCCAGAGCTGCCCCCAGGATTCTAGGTTGGAAAATTCTGACGTGTAAAGGAAACTCAGTTTTTCCTTTGTTCTTGTCCTGGTTCTGTGAATGCTCCACTCAGAGCTTCACTGTGGAAGTTACACCATGAAGGACCAAGAGATTTAAAATCTTATGGGAAAATCGGGGTCTTCAGCCTTTTGCAAGGCCCTGCTCTGGTGACTGGAAGGCAGAGCCCCCTCAGTGTCATTCTTGGAGGAAAAATGGGTTTTTAAGAGGACAGTGTCCAGGCTGTCCTGTAGCTGAGGTTCTGCAGAGTGCGACCGGCAGAGGATCAGGCACGGGGACATTTTTGGGTGCTGGAAAAAGCCAAAGGAATGGATGGAGAGAGTTCTGTGTGCGGAAATGGGGATGTGGGTTAGGTTAAAAACAGCCTTGTGATCCTGCGTATGGAATCACATGGTGCTGCCAGATCATCTGGGAACGTGGCACAGGGACACGGCTCAGCCGAGGGACTGCGTCTGCAGAGAGTGGAAGCCAGGGCTGGCACTGGCCAGGGTGCATCCGGAGAGAGCTGTGTCACCTGTGTCCCTGGGGAACGACAGCCACTGCCTGGTGTTTGTGTTAATNAGCTGCTCTGGCAATTCCATTCCAACCCCTCTTCACTCTCCCAGGGAAGGGCAGGCAGCTTTTCCTGGAGATGTATAAAAGGTTCAGGAAAGCTGTGGAATTGCCAGGATTACAATGGGTGTCAGTTTGGAAGGTGAGAATTGCGTGTGGATTCCACACCAATGGAGGGAATGTTTCTGCATTTGGGTTGACTGAGCCCCCAAACCTCCTTCACTGAAGGCCTTTGGTGCCAGATTTTCCCTCGGTGAATTTATAACCAAGCAGAGATGGTTAAAAATACCCAAAGAACAGTTTGTAAGGAACACACCGAGCCCAGCAGTGCTGTCACTGCAGTGTCACGTAGGTTGAACATTCAGATGGCTGCTCCCAACTCCAAATTTCAGTGCTNGACCCTTCCCACCCAAACCATTCCAGGATTCCATGAATTCTGTACCTGGTACTGTGGCCAGAACAGGACTGTGAAGGATTGTTGAGGAACTGAGGTGAGATGATGAAGGGCAGAATTGGAAGAGGAAATGTTAAGCAAGAGGAAGAGCCCTGCAAGAGTCTCCTAGGGGTGGTCTGAACAGTGCCTTGGTTTGGTGTAACTCACAGCTTTTCCAAAATTCCAGGTATTAGGAAAGCAAAGTGGAAAAATATCATTAATAGAACTCACACAGAGAAAAACAGGGATAACAAAAGGGCAAACAAGGGTTGGGGTAGGAGTGGATGCAAATGGGGAATTCAAAGTGCAGTGCCCCAGGAAAGCCCCTGAGCCCTGGAGCGTGTCCAGGGAACGGAGCTGGGAAGGGTCTGGAGCCCCAGGAGGGGCTGAGGGAGCTGGGAAGGGGCTGAGCCTGGAGAAAAGGAGGCTCAGGGGGGACCTTGTGGCTCTGCACAAGTCCCTGGCAGGAGGGGACAGCCGGGGGGGGGGGGCTCTGCTCTCAGGGAACAGGGACAGGAGGAGAGGGAACGGCCTCAGGCTGGGCCAGGGCAGGGGCAGGGTGGATTTTGGGGAAATTCCTTCCCCAGGAGGGTTGGAAAGCATTGGATGGACTGCTCAGGGCAGGGGCAGTGTCCCCATCCCTGGGAGTGTTCAAAAAATGTGTGGGTGTGGCAGTTGAGGACACGGGGTGGTAGTGGATGGGGTTATTGGTGGCACTGGATGGTCTCAGAGGCATTCTCCAGCCTCAGGCATGCCGTGACCATCCACAGTTGGTGTGGAGCAGTAACCGGTGCTTTCCCGCCCCCAGCCAGCCGTGTCCCATCACCATGTTCTGGAAGTTTGATTTGAACACGACGTCACACGTGGACAAGCTGCTGGACAAGGAGGATGTGACCCTGGAGGAGCTGATGGACGAGGATGACGTCCTGCAGGAATGCAAGGCCCAGAACCGGCGGCTGCTGGACTTCCTGTGCCAGCAGCACTGCATGGAGCAGCTGGTCACCCTCATCACCCACGAGCCCCCCATGGACATGGACGAGAAGGTCCGATTCAAGTAGGTATTGGCTCCCTGCTCCCCCAGGACATCCAGCCAGGGATCCCGGGGATGAAACAGAGATTCCACCTGGGTTCATCCCTGCGGCCAGGGGTGGCACCTCCTGAGGGCCAGGGAGGCTTTGAGCACTGGGCATGTTCCAGCATTTAGGGTTTGGAGGGAATTGTTTTGGTTTTGGTGGTTTAACATTGAGTTGGTCTCCAAAAAGAACCCTATTTCAAGTAATGTCTCCAATAATCAAATCTCAAATAAGGTCCAAAAAAAAATCCTGTCTCAAATAATATGTCGAAAAAATCTTATCCTGCTGTTCCCTCAAAATCCAAAGCCTCTTCAATAGGTTTTTATAGGAAAGGGAAGCACAAGAGGTAGAAGTCTCTGAACTCAATGGGTTTCCAATCCCACAGAATGAAGTGAGCTGGAAAATTAATAAAATCTGGGATATTTTCAGTGTGCTGCACGTCCAGATCCTGCTGATTTCAGGGATCACAGCTCTGGGCAGGCCCTGCCTCTGCTCAGACCACACTGAGCTCCTCGCAGGGGTTTGCTTCTCACCAGAGTTCTGTTCATGCATTTTTAACCCAGTGTATACTCAAAAATACTGACATTTGGGTTTGGGGAGTTTGTTTGCTTTTGTGAAGTTTATATAAAAATAAAAGGCTGCTCTGACTATAAATAAATGAAAGTGGGCAGGTTTTTCCTGGTGGGAATGGATCTGGGCTGGGGTTGGTGGAAAGGCCCAGAAATGCCACGTTCAGGTGTGGTTTTGGGTAAGAGTTGATAACGGTGCGGGGTGGCTGTTCCCAGGTGAGTGAATGCCTGGGAGTACGTGGGGTAAGAACTTGGAATATCCTGGGGCTGCTGTGCAAGGATCCTGCTCTGAAAGGTGAATTTGGGACCCACCTACACAGCTGCCCCAGCCCTGGGGCCAGCAGCAGAAGGACCTGGAGCAAGTCCGGAGGAGCTGCTCCCAGGGTTCTGGAGCCCCTCTGCTCTGGATCCAGGCTGGGAGAGCTGGGGGTGCTCACCTGGAGAAGGGAAGGATCCAGGGAGAGCTGAGAGCCCCTGGCAGGGCCTAAAGGGGCTCCAGGAGAGCTGCAGAGGGACTGGGGACAAGGCCTGGAGGGACAGGACACAGGGAATGGCTTCCCAGTGCCAGAGGGCAGGCATGGATGGGATATTGGGAAGGAATTCCTGCCTGGGCTGCAATTGCCAGAGCAGCTGTGGCTGCCCCTGGATCCCTGGCAGTGGCCAAGGCCAGGCAGGACACTGGGGCTGGGAGCAGCCTGGGACAGTGGCAGGTGTCCCTGCCATGGCAGGGGTGGCACTGGATGGACTCTGAGGTCCCTTCCCACCCAAACCATCCTAAAATTCCCTGATTGTAACCAAACAGGTGAAGAATGAGGGAAGGTGGGGACAAAGACAGAGGTTTCAAGAAGGAAATTCCTGCTGAGACACTGAGGGCTGATGTTCGTGGAGCATTTTCTTGGCAGCACTTGGGACTCCCAGGCAGAGCAGGCCCAGAAGTGTCTCCAAAGCCTGGAGAGGGGAAGGAGGGTTTGAGCTCATTAGAAACCATGGAAGCTTTTGGGATCAATAAAGGCTGAGCAGGAAGAATGAAGTCTGTGTAAATCCGGATGGAATCCCACTTCTGGCTCCTCAGGAAGGGTTATAAAAGTTTGTGAAGTGGAACAGGGAGAAACTCGATAGCTTGGGAAGGATCTGGGGCTCGGGATGTGCGGAGAGGGGAACATCCAAGGGCTTTATCCCTGAAACAGTGGGATGGAGGTTCATAAAGTTCAGAGGGGAAGCTGCAAAGAGGGAAAGTCCCCAGTAAATCGCCATCCAAGCAGAACTTGTGGAATTAAGCTCCTGAAAGGAGGCTGGAGCAGGAAAGGAGAGTGTGAATCTTGGATCTGCTGCTGAGCTGCAGAGCCCAGGGATGAGGGGAGCTCAGGTTCCAGGGGTCGGAGGGGCCTTGGGGACAGGGGGGGAATTCAGGTAAGTTCCCCGCAGCCTGGACACCTCCAGGACTGGGATGTGGTGCCAGAACGGGAATGGTGAGGGGTTGGATCAGACGTGGGGCTGGGAGAGCTGCGGGAGCAGAACCTGCTGGGACAGGGAGAGCTCCCATTTCTCCCCTGTCCATGGGATGTGTATCCCAGGGAGGCTCCACACGCTGATCTTTAGGAATTGTGTGTACTTTTTGCATGGAATGAGCCAGGAAAAGGAGAAATGAGTCCTGGTGTCCCCTTGGGGCTGTAAGGGATGGAAGGGTTGGAAGGTCCCTCTGCGGTGGTGACAGTGACATCCTCAGTCTCAGCTCCTTGGGCAGCACCAAGCCTGGAACAGCAGCAGTGGGGCCTGAGGGGATTTTGGAACCTTCAGGGCTGGAACTGCAGGAACAGGAGGAGGCTGCTGGGAAAGGGAGTGGTGCAGGGAAAGGGTCAAAGCTCCCAGCTGGCCTGGAAGTGTTGAGTGGCTTCTGTGGAGTGCAGAGCTTGGATTGTGGAGATTGGGAAAGATCCTGGTACAGAAACCTGGAGTGGTAACAAATCAGTAATAACCCTTTGTGGGAAAAGTGTCCTCACCAGAGGGAATCAGTCACGGAATGGTTTGGGTGGGAAGGGCCACAAAGCCCTCCAGTGCCACCTCTGCCATGGCAGGGACAGCTGCCACTGTCCCAGGCTGCTCCCAGCCCCAGTGTCCAGCCTGGCCTTGGCCACTGCCAGGGATCCAGGGGCAGCCACAGCTGCTCTGGCAATTGCAGCCCAGGGCCTGCCCACCCTATCAGCCAGGAATTCCCTCAGGTTCTGAGACCTTTGTGGAGGGTAGATCTGCAGGGAGTTCCCCTCTCACCTGTGGTCGGTGTCGCTGCAGGTATCCCAACACGGCCTGCGAGCTGCTGACCTCGGACGTGCCGCAGATCAACGACAAACTGGGCGGGGACGAGACCCTGCTCAACATCCTCTACGACTTCCTGGACCACGAGCCCCCCCTGAACCCCCTCCTCGCCAGCTTCTTCAGCAAGACCATCGGGAACCTCATTGCACGGAAAACAGAACAGGTGGGGATGGGATCTGTCCTGATCCAGGGACTTCCCGGCACTGCCGGTGTCGTGTCCTTGCTGTGAGCTCGTGGTGTTCCTGGAGTTGGGTTTAAGGTCACAGGTGAAATGGAGGCTCTGGAAAGTTCTCCGAATTCCTCAGTGTAGGGAGATGCTGGCATGGACAGACTCTTCCCAGAGTTTTGGGTTGGGATCTGCCACGGCCGGGATATCCCCATGGCACAGCTAAAGCTTCACTTTTCATACCAAGGCATTTTGAGGATCATCAGAGTCATCCCAACCCGTAAACAAGGCCTCAGGCTCATCCTTATGGAAGGGGTGCAGAGGCATGGGCTGAACAGGGATTCAGGAATACTCACATCCCAATAAATACTGGGGTTGTAAATGCTGCCTGGTAGGGAGCTTGAGAGGAAAGGAAAATTCTCCAGCTTCACATATTTCCACGGCCCTGGGTTTCTCATTGGCACAGAGGGGAGAAAAGTTGGCTGAAAAGATCTCATTTGGTGTTGCCTTGGAATAAGAATTATTCCCTTGTTCCCTGGAGAGTTCCCAACCCAAGGTCGGTGGCTGAGACACAAAGGAGAAGCTCGGGGAGTTGTGGGGGAGTTGTGAGGGAGTTGTGGGGGAATTGTGAGGGAGCTGTGAGGGAGCTGTGGGGGATTTGTGAGGAATTTGTGGGGAATTGTGAGGGAGCTGTGAGGGAGTTGTGGGGGAATTGTGAGTGAGTTGTGGAGGAGTTGTGGGGGATTTGTGAGGGAGCTGTTAGGGAGTGGTGAGGGAGTTGTGTGTCCTGCTGGCAGCTGATGGGGCTCCTGTTTCCACAGGTGATCTCATTTTTGAGGAAAAAGGACAAGTTCCTGAGCCTGGTGCTAAAGCACATCGACACCTCTGCCATGATGGACCTGCTGCTGCGCCTCATCAGCTGCGTGGAGCCCACGGCGCTGCGCCAGGACGTGCTCAACGTGAGGGCCTTCCCCTCCCAGCCCTGTGCCTGCCTGCCTCGGGACAGACGGGCTCTCTGGGTGTTGTATCCCAGGAGCAGATCCACCCCTCTGGCAGCTCCTGTTCCCAGGCTGGGGTCTCTCCGTGGGGTCCCTCAGCCCAGCTGTGGCTCCAGGGCAGCAGCCTGGGTCAGTCCTGGCAGCAAAGGGGTTCCCACTCATTTTTCCGTGGAGCAACCTCTCTTTAGTCCAGTTGGAGAGCTTGGAGAGAGGGAATCTGTGTTCTTCCCAGTGTTCAGAAATTCAGACATTCATTGGGACAGTAATTAGTGTAATTCCTTACCATAATCAAAGAATCAAGGAATCCTGGAATGGGATGGGTGGGAAGGGACCTCAGAGCCCCTCCAGTGCCACCCCTGCCATGGCAGGGACAGCTGCCACTGTCCCAGGCTGCTCCCAGCCCCAGTGTCCAGCCTGGCCTTGGCCACTGCCAGGGATCCAGGGGCAGCCACAGCTGCTCTGGCAATTGCAGCCCAGGCAGGAATTCCTTCCCAATATCCCATCCATTCCTGCCCTGTGGCAGTGGGAAGCCATTCCCTGTGTCCTGTCCCTCCAGGCCCTGTCCCCAGTCCCTGGAGCCCCTTTAGGCCCTGGAATGTGCTGGAAGCTCTTCCTGGAGCCTCCTCTTCTCTGGGTGAGCACCCCCAGCTCTCCTGGGTTTGGGAGCAGAGGGGCTCCAGACCCATCCCTGGAAATGTTTTTCCTTGTAATGGAAGTTTGCCCACTTCCCAGGCAGTTGTGTTTGGGCATTGTTGGGATGAGTCTGGGGGATGTCACACATCCAGCAGTTTTCCTGGAACAGGAGTGGGATGTGAATGGAGATGGGTGGAGATGAGGGGCTGAGCCTGCAGGTGGGGCTGGGAGGGAGGAGTGGAAGGGTGCCTTTGGAGAGGACATTCCTGGTTTGCCTGGGCCAGAAAGGGAGATAGGGAATGGTTTGCATGGAGAACAGGAAGCTGTGGAGCAAAGTGAAGGTACAGTGACAGCTGTTCCAACACCTGGCAGGAGGTGGAATTGCTGAGTGTGAGCAGCAGGAAGAGCAGGAGCTGCTGGGAGAACGTGGTGGGGGTTCTGCCACCGCTGCTCAGAGGAGGCTGTTTGTCCCTGGAGCATTCCATGTTTTCCAGGCTTCCATGGCAGGATGCAAATCCAAATCCATCCCCATCCATGCTGATGCAAATCTGAATCCCTCCCTGTTCCTGCCTCAGGGATGGGATTAGGAGAGGGAAGGAAGGGCTTCCCCTTCCTGCAGAGCTTCCCAGAGCCCCTCTTGTTCTGAGTTCCCTGACATCCATCAAGGATTTTCTCTCCTGCTCTTTTCCCTGCAGTGGCTGAATGAAGCCAGGATTATCCAGAGACTCGTGGAGCTGATCCATTCAAGCCAGGACGAGGATGTGAGTGGCACCAGGGCTGGGGACTGGGGGGGCTGAGTCCTGCAGGGTCCTGGAGATTTCCATTTTCCTTGTCCTGGTGACCTGTGGAGGAGCCATTGGGGATGGCCTTGGGATGTCCCATCCTCTGCTCAGCACCAAATGTGGGGGTTTGGAGTGGTTTCATCTGCTTTTGACTTATTTTACTCCCAATTTCTTGGTTCTGCTGCCTCAGTTTGTCTCAAACCTACAAAGAGTGGGGACTTCCCTTGGGATTAGGGAGGACCCTGCTGTTCCTGGAAGATCCTTTAAAATCAGCCCCTTTATGCCATTTTCAAATATTTTTAGCCCCGAGTGGGAATTCAGTTGAAAAATCCAGAAAATGCAGTTTTCTGAGCCCAATTCCCTCAGCTCATCCCAGGCAAACTTCCCTCTGTGAGGGGAAAACCGGGAACATCCCCATGGATTTGTGTTGGAGCAGGTGCTGAGGTACAGCATCTCCAGAGAGGCTTTGACTGATGGCCAGAACTGGGGGATGAATTCCTCAAACACCCCTGGAAAGCCTTTTAAATCCCGGGAATTAAATGGTGAAGGGTTTTCTCAAGCAGGAAAGCTGAGCAGTGGGAGGAAGGATGGAAAGTTTGTGTTGGGAATGTGCAGGTGAGCAGGACTGAGGAGAGAAAAAGTATTGCTGTGGTCCGTGCATTGACAAAGGACTCTTGACAATAATTTCAGAAGGCTAAACACGATTTATTGAAATGGCTCCATAATCAGAGGATTTGGGCTATAATGTGCCCAGGTACAGAGCTCAGATGCTGCTTCTTCATGCTCTGTACTAGAATAGAAGAATGCTTACAATATCAGAGATAACAGTTTTTCACCTCTTTCTCCCACTATCAGGAGGCAGGTAGAGAAATTTAAAAATGTTCTTGAATCACACACCAGAGATTTTGTTTACAGAAACTTATACAGAGTAAAAAGACAGTAAAAGATGCTCTCCCATGGGAAAATTTTCCTGCAGGCTTGCACACAGAGAAACTTATAATACGTTCTTGCAACAAAAAGGAATCCTCATCCCTGAGCTCCTGAACTGCTCTTGATGGTCACGTTTGGGCCAGTCTCCTTTGAGTGCAAAGCCTGTTGATGCTGCTGCTCCAGGAGTGTCCAGGCCTGAGTAACTGCAGGGGAGCAGGAGTGGGATTGGTCCCAGCCTGGCGGGCTTGGCCCCGGCGCTGACACTGCTCCTGCCCCTGTTTGCAGAGGCAATCCAACGCTTCCCAGACCCTGTGTGACATCATCAGGCTGAGCAGAGACCAGAGCACTCAGCTCCAGGATGTCCCGGAGACAGACCCACTTCTCACAGCACTGGAATCGTGAGTACTGGGGGCACTGGGGACACTGGGGGTGGCTCCTGGATCACTCTGCAGGGAGCAGACAGAGCAGGAACGTTCCTTTGGAGCTGGAGCAGCACTGAATGGCCTCTTCAGGGATCTGGGGTTTGGGGCTCTGTCCAGAGGCAGGAGAGGGGGTCAGGGAGCCCAGAGCTCCCGGCCTGATCCAGGGTGAGGCAAAAACCCAAGGAATTTCAGCCTGGAGAAGGGAGGGTTGTGTGGTGACCTCACAGCACCTGCAGGGTCTGAAGAGATCTCAGAGGAAGCCAGAGGGGGATTGTTCATCCAGAACTGGAATGCCAGGACAGGGAGAATGAAGCTGTCATGAAGCTGACAGAGGGCAGGGATGGATGGGATATCAGGAAGGAATTCCTGCCTGGGAGGGTGGGGAGGGGCTGGAATGAAATTCCCAGAGCAGCTGTGGCTGCCCCTGGATCCCTGGCAGTGGCCAAGGCCAGGCTGGACACTGGGGCTGGGAGCAGCCTGGGACAGTGGCAGCTGTCCCTGCCATGGCAGGGGTGGCACTGGAGGGGCTCTGAGGTCCCTTCCCACCCAACCATTCCAGGGTTCCCTGATTTCCCAGATAACGTTCGGTGTGTCCCAGAAGTGTTGATTTTGCTCCATTCCTGCTGTTCCTTTGCTCTTTGCTATGAACATTCAATTATTTATGTCCTGTGTTTTCTGCTTCTTGTCGTTGCTTCAAACCTAAAAGCTCTGGGAGATTCTCCAGGAGACTGAAACTAAAAAAGGCTCTTTCAGGCCTGGTGGTGACATTTTGTCAGGAAAGGGCTGGAAGAAGCCATGGAGGGCACTGGGGCTCCCAATTCCCCTGAGATATTTCTGTCCACCCAGAGCTCTGAATTTAGGTGGCATTGGGGATATTTTCTCCTGATCCAGGGCTGATGTCAGTTCCACCATGACTGTAGGATAATTCCTGGGACAGGTGCTGGTGTGTGCAGGTGGGATTGGCATGTGGATCATCCCAGCACTGGGAAGCCACTGGGACCATCCTGGGCTTGCCATGGAGCTCTGCCCCTGCCAGGAGCTGCTACTCTTCCATAAATTTTTAATTTCCCCTCACTGCTACTGCAGGAATGAGGCAGATCCAGCCTTTGTGCCATGGCCTGACAGGATCCTGTGCTAGGGAAGTGATAATTTTTCGTGGAATCCTGGAATGGTTTGGATGGGAAGGGATCTCAGAATCCCCTCCAGTGCCACCCCTGCCATGGCAGGGACACTGCCCACTGTCCCAGGCTGCTCCAAGCCCCAGTGTCCAGCCTGGCCTTGTACACTGCCAGGGCTGCCCTGGGAATTCCATCCTTCTCCACCCTCACAGCAAGGAATTCCTTCCCAATATCCCATCCATGCCTGCCCTCTGGCACTGGGAAGCCATTCCCTGTGTCCTGTCCCTCCAGGCCTTGTCCCCAGTCCCTCTGCAGCTCTCCTGGAGCCCCTTTAGGCCCTGCCAGGGGCTCTGAGCTCTCCCTGGATCCTTCTCCTGTCCAGGTGAGCACCCCCAGCTCTCCCAGCCTGGATCCCTGGGAACTGAGGGGCTCCAGGTCCTGCTGCTGCTGCTGGGCTCTGGAGCTGGAGGCACTGGAGGTCACATCCCTGACTGGAGCCTGTGGCCTCTCCTCTGTGTCAATCCTGAGCCCTCAAAATTTTGGAGATGGGATTGCATTCCCCCTGGGAATCCCAGGACCTTTAATGAGGGCTGTGATTCCCTGCAGTAGGAGGGATGAGGCCATGGAAGACGTGGCCCTTCCAGACTTTTTTGGTAATTTTACACTTTCTTTGTAGTTTTGGAGAGGGCTGTGGGATCCTGCACTTCCAGGAACCATCTCCAGAATTCCTTCTCAAAATAAAGGAGCATTTTGGGCAAAGGGGTTGTTTTGCTCCTCTTCCCTTTCTGCTGAAGGTCACAAAGCTCATTACCCTTCCTGGCCAATTTTCCCAGCATTACAGTGACCTCTTGGGTTGTGGATAACATTTATCATCCCTGAGTCAGGAATGAATGATCAGCATGAAGAGGGTGGGATCAGGGAATGAGCCCCAAATCCAGGTTCAGAAGCTGCTGGCTGGGTGCAATAAAGGGAATTTGGTTCATTACAGAAAATTGCCTCCTTTTCCTGCCTCTGCCTCCCCTGCTCTGCTGACAGAGGGTATTTAGATGCTCCTTATTCAAATAATCCTCCCTCATGAATTATTCAGCTGTTTTTACATTTTTGTCTCATATTTTATTTATACCCATGGAAAGGAGACTTTTTGGAGCATTAGAAAATAGTCAGGATTGGGCTGCGAACTCCAGGGATGCTGGGTTTGGCTGGACGTGGGCCTGGGGAAGGCAGGGAAGGGGCTTCCTGAGGGCTGGATTTTGAGGAGCTGTCCCTGAGGGACGGAGCTGGGATGTGGTGGGGAACAGGAGCTGCAGGAGCTGGAGCAACAACTGACAGAACCAGAGGACACAGCCTCAAGCTGCACCAAGGGAAATCCAGGCTGGACATGAGGAAGAAGTTTTTCACAGGAAGAGTGATAAAGTTCTGGAATGGCTGCCCGGGGAGGTGCTGGAGTCACCATCCCTGGGTGTGTTTAACCAAAGCCTGGATGTGGCACTGGGTGCCAGGGTTTAGTTGGGGTGTTGGGGCTGGGCTGGACTCCGTGATCCTGAAGGTCTCTTCCAACCCAGTGATCTTGTGAGCTGGGGAGCAGGGCTGGCCTCAGCCTCCTGTTCCTCCCACCCATCATTCCTTGGTGCTGGCACAGAGCAGCAGGAAGAGTGGGAACTTCCCTTTGCCTCCAGTGGCTGGGCAGAGGGAGCCGTCAGTGGGTGCAGCAGCCCCAGCCCCGTGTGAGTGTCCCCCTGTGTCCCCAGGCAGGAGTGCGTGGAGCAGCTCCTCAGGAACATGTTTGACGGGGAGCAGAGCGAGACCTGCATCGTGAACGGAACCCAGGTGCTCCTGACGCTGCTGGAAACGCGGCGCTCCGGGTGAGCCGGGACCGCCGGGGCTCAGCCTGGACTGGGCACGGGGACAGACAGTGCCTGGACACAGGGAACGGCTTCAGGCTGCGAGAGGGGAGTCTGAAATGGCATCTTGGGAAGGGATTCCTGGCTGGGAGGGTGGGCAGGCCCTGGCTCACGGTGCCCAGAGCAGCTGAGGCTGCCCCGGGATCCCTGGCAGTGGCCAAGGCCAGGCTGGACACCGGGGCTGGGAACACCCTGGGACAGTGGGAGGAACAAACATTCGTTAGGTTACTCTTGCTGAGCCGTTTCCTTTGGAAGTGTTCGGGAGTTTGGAACCCCAGGAAACACTTTGGGAACGTGGTTTGGAGCTCTGCTGGGAGGTTATTTCTGGTTAGCTCCTCCTGAGCTCGGCACAGGTTTGGTTGTGTGAGCAGCACCTGAGAAATGATACCAGTATTAACTAATACAGTATCATAGGTGATAGAAATAACTAATATAATAGAATCAATATTGTGCAGGTATGGGAATGTGTTCAGGAGCTGAACATTATTATTTTTCATCCTCATTTTTGAAGATAATTTTTTTGTCAGAAAACAACTGACATGGCCAGTGTGACTGGAGGCTCTTTAACAAAATCTCCACATTTGGATACTGGAGGCAGTTCTGGGCCCCAGGGGAAGGAAGATGGGATACAGGAGGTGTAGAAGGAAAATTATTTTAGTGGAATTGTTGATCAAACACTGAGTTGGGCAATGGTTTAATGTCATAAAGTCCCAGAATCTCGGGATGGACTGGGTTGGGAGGGACCTTGAGGACCCTGGTGTCACTTGGTTGTTCAGAATGGGAAGAGGGAATTGCGAGTGAATCCGAGTGAATCCCGGTGTTCCCTCAGAGTGGAAGGCCTGATGGACTCGTACACTCAGGGATTCGAGAGGTCTTACACTGTCAACAGCAGCATCTTACATGGCATCCAGCCCCGGCTCAAGGACTTCCACCAGCTGCTGCTGCACCCGCCCAAGGTACTGCCAGCTGCCCGGGACTCCAGGCAGCTCCAGCACGGACACGTGGCCAGGGAAGGGAGATCCACAGCCAGTCCTGTAACTCAGGCATGCAGGGATGAGGCAGCAGGAATCTGCAGCAGGAATCTGCAGCAGGAATCTGAGCGTGGTGCTCTGGGAAATCTCTGGGACTGGGGGATTGAGTGGAGATGGGAGGGGATGGAGAGGAAGGAACTTGCAGTGGATAGTTGGATTTTAATCTTCTGATTTGAAAGGCAAATCTCCCAGTGGCCCCAGAACCATCCCCTTGGGAAGGTGGTTTAGGTTTCCCTGCTGAGAACATTCCTGAAATGGGCAGGTTCTGTTACATCCGAGAATCCCAGAAGAACTGGGGTTGTTAGGGATCACCCAGTGCAACCCCCTGCAGGGCAGGGTCACCTGGAGCAGGTGTCACAGGGACACGTCCAGCTGGGATTGGAATGTCTGCAGAGTGGGGACTCAGGCCCTCCCTGGGCAGTGGTTCCAGGGCTCTGCCCCCTCCATGGAAAGTTCTTCCCCCTGGTGAGGCGGAATTCCCGTGGTTGAATTTACGGCCAAGGCCCTGTGTCCCTTCACTGGGCAGCGTGGAAGGGAGAGCCCCGGTGCTCGTGCACTGTGGGGATGCTGTCCCTCCCTGATGGCCATCCCTGCTCCTCAGAAAACGGCGATCCTGACCACGCTGGGGGTGCTGGAGGAGCCGCTGGGGAACGCGCGGCTGCACGGCTCGCGGCTGATCGCGGCGCTGCTGCACACCAACACCCCCAGCATCAACCAGGAGCTCTGCAGGCTGGGCACCATGAACTTGTTACTTGTGAGTACCCGGGGCCACTGCACGGGGGGAGCTCCACCTGGGATCCGTTCTGTGCGGGGGCCAAAGTCCTGTTGCTTCCCTTACCTGCTCCAGTGAGGAGCAGATCCCTGGAGGAGCTTTTGTGATCCAAATCCAGCTGGTTGGGGTTTTGGACTGAGCTTCGTGCTTCCAATTCCATGTCAGTTCAGCAGAGAAGGTGTGAAACAGTCCATGCTGTGTGTGTAAGCTCCTGGAATGCTGAGGGGTGAATTTTCTCCCAGGATCCCTGAGGCTTGAAAAAGCTTCCCAGAACCTGGGCCGCCTTAAGAGAATTAATTCCACCCTTAGCAATGATTTAGTTCCTCTTTTTCCTAGTATTCATTCAGCCCCAGTAGAGTTAAGCTGTTTAATTCAGTGTGTCTGTGTTGTGAGTGCTGTCTGTGTGTGAGAGGATTCCTAAGTGCTCCATTTATTAGGAATATTCACTGATTCCCGGCAGACTGAGCACCCAGGGAATGCAGAGCCCAGCCAGCAGTGGGTGCTGGCATGTAGCAGGAAAACTGTTTGAGTGGAATTGCTGATCAAACAACAACTTGGGCAACAATTTAATATCCCAGAGTCCCAGAATCCTGGGATGGGTTGAGTTGGAAAGATGCTTAAAGATCCCTAATACCGCTGATCATTAAAACTAGGAAAATTTATCCCGAGTAAACTCTTCCATCTCTCATTTCTCCTCCAGGATTTATTTTTTAAATACACGTGGAATAACTTTTTGCATTTCCAAGTGGAGCTGTCCATAGCAGCCATCCTGTCCCACTCGGTGCATGAGGGGAAGCCCAGCCTGGGGGAGCTGGGCAGCAAAGAGGAGGCTCCCAGTGGGAACACGGCCCCGGAGCCGGCAAAGCCCACGGAGCCCTCGGAGCCCCCGGCCGGAGCCACCGAGAACGTCATGGTCACCCACGTGAGAGCTGGGGTGGGGCTGGGGCCACCAGGCATCTCTGGGGTG
>VXAX01000995.1:76126-93929 GCA_013399835.1 Leptocoma aspasia | reverse complement strand
TAGTGGGTTTTATTATTTATTATCATTCGTAGTGTGCTTTATTATTATTTATTATTTATTTTTAGTGGGCTTTATTATTATTTATTGTCATTCATAATGGTTCTCATGGATCTGTGGTTGCTCTTGTGCTTTTACTTGCAGCATCCCATTAAAAGTCCCCTCATTTAATGGCCCTGTGAATTCCTTGGTATTTATTAAAATTATGCCTATTTATTATTAAAATTATCCCCATTTATTATTAAAATTCCTCTTTTTTAGTAAAAATTACTATAAATTTTGGACAAAAGACTAACCGAGAACATTCCAGCTGTTAGTGGCCAGGCCTTGGTGTGGTGGTTGGAAAATGCCAGCAGTGCTTCAATTCCTGCTGCTGGGAGGCCCAGGAGCAGCCTGGGGATGCTCCAGGTGTTGCTGCTCTCCTGGGATCCTCTGGGAAATAACCAGGAAGCAACTGGGGCTCTTGGGCAGGAGAAGGGCTGAGGTTTGAGCTGCTGAGGAGGAGCGAGGGAAGGAGCAGGAGGATCCACAGTTCTCCTTTGGAAAATCCTGAATATTGTCCCTTTTTCCCTGCAGCTGTTCCAGAAGTGCTGCCTGGTGCAGAGGATATTGGACGCCTGGGAAGCCAATGACAAAATCCAGTAAGGAATTGCTGGCCTGGGGGTGCACATTGACTTTGGAATATTCTTGGAGAATTTCCATTTTAATGGTGTCCAAATTTGGAACTGGGGTGGTTTGCGTGCTGACAAACCAAATTCCCAAATAGACAGGATTTGAAGGCATGATGGGTTTTATGGATGTTTCCAACACCTCATCCCAAACACTCAGACTGCTGCTTTCCTGCTTTCTCAGGGAATCCCATGGAATAATCACTTTTTTCATTCTCTTTTTTCTTTTTTGTTTTTGTTTTAAATGCACAATTTTATTCTCCCTGGAGTAGAAAACTGTTGGAAGTTGGGGTGGGCAAGCATTTGTGCCCTGGATTTCCTGTTTTAGCTTTATAAACCCCTTGGATTTTGTGGTGATTGAGCTGATAAGAGCTAAGTATTTTAGAAGAACTTAAACATTAAAGTGGAAATATTCCGGAGGCTTCAGTTTCCATGTCCAGCTTAGTGTTTGGTCCTCCCTCTCTATTTTGAGCTCCTGGTGGCTTCCAAGGGCTTTGGAGCCCCACTGGAATTGTTTAGGCCATAATTGGTGGGTTGAGGTCTGGATTACATTTTTTTTGTTGATTTGGTTTGGGTTTTTGGTCCTTTTTACAGCCCCTTGTCCACATAAGGAATTTTGCTGGGCATTTTCTTGCCCAGTTCTGTAGGACCAAAAATATCCCTGTATGCTGCTTGGGAGTTTTCCTGATTAAACCAGAAAGGAGCTAGAGCTCATCCCTGTTTCCTGCCAGAGACTTCCAGTCACCACCACACTGGAAAGAATCTGAATGGAAGGAAAAAAACAGGGATTTAAGCAGAGGAATCTCAGCTGGGGCTTTGGGAAGGTGGAGTTTCCAGGAGGGTCCTTGGCTGCTCTCAGTGAGCAGATGGAGACCAGCAGGGGCTGCCCCTGGATCCCTGGCAGTGGCCAAGGCCAGGCTGGACACTGGGGCTGGGAGCAGCCTGGGACAGTGGCAGGTGTCCCTGCCATGGCAGGGGTGGCACTGGAGGGGCTCTGAGGTCCTTCCCACCCAACCATTCCAGGATCCCCTGAGCTGGTTTTGAGCACAGCTTCAGTGTCCTGGAAGGGAAGCAATGAAGAGCCAGAGAAGGGACTTGGGGCTGCTCAGACCCCATGTTGGGATCTGGGTTTATCCCGGGGGCAATCCCGTGGTTGGATGGGAATGTCTTCTGTTCTGGGGGAATCACTGCTGCAATCCCAGTCCCACCCTGGAGCTTTGCCAGTAGCTGTGCCGTAGATCCGTAACTCTGGGAGTTTTCTTTCCTGGGAATTACAATCAGATTATTTATTCCTTTTCCATGTTTAACTCCTTGTTTGGAGCCCCTCCCGTGTTACCTGAGTGGGAGGAGGGATCCCAAAACAGGGCAAAATGAGGGAAGGTCCCTGTGCTGGGGGTGAGCTCATCCCATCCTCCTGGGGGGGGCCGATCCCTGCTGTGGTTCTGCAGGGAACTCTGGGATGTGTGGGGCTGGAATGCTGTGGGCATTGGGGCTGGAATGCTGTGGGCATTGGGGCAGGAATGCTGTGGCCTTTGGGGCTAGAATGCTGTGACTACTAGGGCTGGAATTCTGTGGCCATTGGGGCAGGAAGGCTGTGGCCATTGAGGCTGGAATTCTGTAGGCATTGGGGCAGGATTGCTGTGGCCAATGGGGCTGGAATTCTGTAGGCATTGGGGCAGGAATGCCAGGGCCATTCCCAGGGCTCTGTCCCAGCTCCATGGGCATCCCCTCCTGGCTCTATGGTTATCCCAGCTCCGTGGGTATCCCATCCCAGCTCCGTGGGTATCCCATCCCAGCTCCGTGGGTATCCCGGCTCCGTGGGTATCCCGGCTCCGTGGGTATCCTGGCTCCGTGGGTATCCCGGCTCCGTGGGTATCCCAGCTCCGTGGGTAGCGGCTGCTCTCTGTTCCAGGGCAGAGGGCGGCAGGAGGAGAGGGAACATGGGGCACCTGACGCGCATCGCCAACGCCGTGGTGCACAACATGGAGAAGGGGCCCATGCAGGCCCAGATCAGTGACTTCATCAAAGGTACCGCCTCCTCCTCCTCCTTCTCCCCCCTCACTGCTCTCCAGGGAAAAATAACCCTTGGGAGCTCCTGGAAGGACTCGCTGCAGGCGTTCCCTCAATCCTTTCTCATTGGAAAGGATTCCCAGGGAAATCCCACAATAACCCATCATTTAAAGTATGGTGAGACCCCATTTGGCTGCTCCTGGTTTTCACACAGTGAGGTTAAGATTGGACAGTGGGAGGTGTCCCTGCCATGGCAGGGGTGACACTGGAGGGGATTTGAGGTCCTTTCCCAGCCAACCCATTCCATGGTTCCATGACTGTCTGAGGAAAGAGACACAAGGTTAAATGTCCCCAGAGGCCCCAGATGGGCTCATCACGGGTATTCCCATTGCCAGGCTGTGTCCATCCTGCCCTCACTGGATCCACTTGGAAAACTGGTTTTGTCCCATGGGTTTGGGTGGGAGGAAGGAAGATTTTCCATTTTCCACATTTTCCATCCCATTGCTCAGCCCCTGCCAGGCTGGGAGGGGGCGCAGCTGGGCAGTGACAATCTGGGGGCAGAATCTACTGCTCTTTTCTCCTTTTATTATTTCTCCATTTCCTTCCCTCAACCCTCAAGTTCTGCTCACCTTTGGGCTCCCAGTTGTGCCGTTGTGCTGGGCTGGGGGGGATGGGAGGGGAAGGCCCAAGCACGGCTGGAGCCCTGCTTGGGGTTGTTCCCAGCAAGGTGAGAGAAGCTGTGAGTCCTTAGCCCAGGTGGGTCCCCAAGGAGTCCAGCTGGCTCAGAACACCCGAATCCCATGGTTTCTGTGTCCCTCTCATTCCAGAGCTGCCTGAGGACTGCAGGGGTAGGTGGGAGAGCTTCGTGGAGGAGACGCTGACGGAGACCAACCGGAGAAACACGGTGGATTTGGTGAGTTGGTCACTCCAGCGCCTGCTGGGCTTCCCCTAACAGAAGAAAGGGATATTCCTGGTTTTTGTAATTTTCCTTGTTTTGCTGAAGAATGCTTCAAGGCAGAGTAGAAAGCATTTCCATAAACATATTCCATAACAGTCCTTCAGCAGAGCTGATCCGTGGTGCTGAGCTGGTCCCTGGGATTCCTCAGGGCAGCTCCTGCCTGGGCAGGAGTTTGGGCTTTGTTGGAACTGAAACCTTGGAGCTTTTCCAGCTTTCCCTGGTTCCCTGACTGGTTTGTGCTTTCCCAGGTGAGCACCCACCACCTGCACTCTTCCAGCGAGGATGAGGACATTGAAAGTGCTTTTCCCAATGAGCTCACTCTCCAACAGGTGAGTTGGGACCATCTTCACTATTCCCAGGAAACTCGCTGCTCTGGCTGCCTTTGGTCCATCCTGGTGTGGAGCAGCTTCCTGGGCTCTGCTCCCAGTCCATGTGTGCAGCTCCTTTGGGCTTTCCCAGAGCAGTTCCATGGCCTGGGATACACCTGGGAGAGCTCAGGAGGCATCGGGGCAGGAATCCCAGAGCTCTGTGTGACCCTGCTCTGGGAAGGGTCGGAATGAGGATTTCACACACTTCCCTGGATTTTAATGCTTTCCTGGAGGAGCTGTTTCCATGCAACTCCCCTGGCTGTTTCTGGAATGTCTCTGGACACCCTAATGATGGATTTTTTGGGATCCCTTCCAGGCCTTCTCCGAGTACCAGATCCAGCAGATGACGGCCAATTTCGTGGATCAGTTTGGTTTCAACGACGAGGAGTTTGCAGACCAGGATGACAACATCAAGTGAGTCCTGTGTTTGGTGACAGCACCGAGTGAGTCTGGGAGTGTTTGGCATTTCAGCCTCTTTGCATCCCATCCTCCCTCTGCTTCAGGTTTACAAATGAGCCTTGTTATCCCTCCTCAGGTTGTAAACAGCTCCTTGTTTTCCAGGAGCCCAGCCCGATCTCCAGAGCCAGGTGGAGAAGCAAGGAAAAGTATTCCTTCATTTTAAAGAGGGGTATTTGAAATAAAGCAGGCAACTGTTGTCCAGCCCTGGTCTGGAATGAATTTAAAGACAAAGCATGAGAGCAAACACTGGGAAGTTAAACAGATCTTTTCCAAGGAATTAAATCCTTATTAGAAGGAGGAGTGAAGGGACAGTGCTCTGATGGAATCCATGGAAAATGCAGCCATTTTCCCCCTCCTGAGGAAGGGAGCAGGGATAATCAGGAGCAGTGGCAGTCCAGGGAGACAGGGGAGGGGATTCAGTGTTACACAACTTGCTGAATCCAGAGCTCGGAATTCACTACAGAATTCCTTTAATCCCATTAAAGCTGCAGCTCATCTTCTCTCCTTAGAAATGTACCTGGCACTGGGATTATCCAGCAGCGCTCCAGGGGATCCCAATGCTCCTGGGTTTGTCTCCATCCCAGGAATTCCTTGGGATCCAAGGCAGCACCTCTGCCCTTCCCATTCAGGGTTTTTCCTGAGCCTCAGAGATGTCAGAAACTTGATAAGGGCAAAACGTTCCAGAATAGAATCAAAGTTGAATTGAACAGAAATTATTCAGTTCTACACATAAATATAAAAAAAATAGACTTTTCACTGCTGGCAAATACAGCCCCATGGGAGTAAGGGGCAGGGAGGAGTTAAATCCCTGAGGAGCTGCCCCAGGGGCCTCGTGCCCAGTGTAAAATGAACATGAAGCTGGAAGAAGTCTGCACCTGGGATGTTATGGCTCTGATTGTGATTGGAAAAGGAGAATGTCCTGCAAAACCTGGAATATTCTGGGAGTGGTGCTCCCTGCCAGTGTTTCCAGCTGTAGGACACTGAGCTGGAAGTGAATTGGAATATTTAAGGACTATCAGTCATGTGTCAGTGTCCCTGGGATTGCAGGAGTATTGAACTGGAGAGTCTTTCAAAGAAACTAACACGGGAAAAGCTACAGATCCATGAGTAGGGGGAGCGAACTCCTCCTGGATCCAAACTCTGGGAACTGGGAATTTCTGGGCCTGCAGCACCCTCTGCTGTTCTCACCAGGGGCTCCCCTGGCTTGGACTGGGAATTGGGTCATCCTGGGATATTCACGGAACAGCCACACCTCGGGCTTTGAGCCACTCCTGCACTGAGATTCACAGAATCCCGGGATCCCTGAGGCTGGAAAAGCCCTTCCAGCCCATCCAGTCCCAGCTGTGCCCGATGCCCGCCTTGTCCCCAGCCCAGAGCCCTGAGTGCCACCTCCAGGATTTCCCTGGACACTTCCAGGGATGGGCACTCCAAACCTCCCTGGGCAGCCCCTGCCAAGGCCTGATCCCCCCTTTCCATGGGGAAATTCCTGCTGGTGCCCACCCTGCCCCTGCCCTGGCCCAGGCTGAGGCCGTTCCCTCTCCTCCTGTCCCTGTTCCCTGGGAGCAGAGCCCGACCCCCCCGGCTGTCCCCCAGGAAGCCCCTCCAGTGCCCCCCTGCCATGGGCAGGGAATGTTCTAGGCTGGAATAACCCTTCCCTCAGTGAGGGGACACGGTGTTGCGGGGGCAGGAGTGGCAGTGCAGGGAGGCCAGCCCAGGAGTGGCTCTGGCTCTGCTGCTCTCCTGTGAGGAAGCACGGGCTCCTGGGAGCCACCCCTGAGGCTCTTCCCTCCCTCCTCC
Organism: Leptocoma aspasia; assembly: GCA_013399835.1. NCBI lineage: Eukaryota > Metazoa > Chordata > Aves > Passeriformes > Nectariniidae > Leptocoma > Leptocoma aspasia. Next base: position 87,672 of record VXAX01000995.1, on the reverse strand, counting down.
CTCCCAGCGCTCCCTTCGACCGCATCGCCGAGATCAACTTCAACATCGACGCTGACGACGACAGCGTGAGTGGGCTCTGGGACAGTGCTGCAATAAATGTGGCTCTGGAAAGCTCCTGCTTGCATTCTGAGAAAACTGAGGTTTTTGGAGGGGGGCGGTCTGGGCAATGCAGAGGGGCCTAAGAGAGCCAGGGCACTGCTCAGCCCCTCAGGGGCTCCTCCCAGGAAATGTTCCCTCTGAGACAGCACCCCCAGCATGGAGGCAATCTTCTTCCTCCCTGCAGTGCCAGTCTGTTCTTAGGATCATGGAATCCTGGAATGGGTTGGGTGGGAAGGGACCTCAGAGTCCCTCCAGTGCCACCCCTGCCATGGCAGGGACACCTGCCACTGTCCCAGGCTGCTCCCAGCCCCAGTGTCCAGCCTGGCCTTGGCCACTGCCAGGGGTCCAGGGGCAGCCACAGCTGCTCTGGCAATTCCAGCCCAGGCAGGAATTCCTTCCCAATATCCCATCCATGCCTGCCCTGTGGCAGTGGGAAGCCATTCCCTATGTCCTGTCCCTCCAGGCCTTGTCCCCAGTCCCTCTGCAGCTCTCCTGGAGCCCCTTTAGGCCCTGCCAGGGGCTCTGAGCTCTCCCTGGATTCCTCTCTTGTCCAGGTGAGCACCCCCATCTCTCGCAGCTTTAGATCATCTTTCCAGACACAGATTAGGGAAGCATAGGCAGAGATGGGTTTCTCATGGATCTAAACATTGCTGGGCTGTTCCTGGCCTTACCTGGTTTATTGCCACAAAGCAAAGCAGCAGCTGGACTGTGGTGATCCCAGGTGATCCCAGCTCATGAGCAAAGCTGGATTTGGTCAGCCCTGAGACTTGGGCTTAAAGCAGTGTCTTCAGAGAACCTCTGGAATTGGATTTCCCTTTGGTCCTGCAGCCCAACGCCTCCCTGTTTGAGGCCTGCTGCAACGAGCGCATCCAGCAGTTCGACGACAACGAGGAGGAGGAGGATATCTGGGAGGAGAAGGACATCTCCTATGCAACCCAGGTCAAGTCCAGGACACGGTAAGGTGAAAGCAGAACCCTGATTTTCCCCCTAGTGCTGGGAATCTGCACCTTGCACTCCAGGCCAGGAGGAATTCCTTGGGTTTTTTGTCATTTTGGGGCTGTGAGGTTTTATCTGACACAATCCTGAGTGCTTTCCCTGCCACTTGTGCTGGGGATTTTTCTGAATTGGAGACACATCCAGTTTGAGGGAATTCATTACCAATGGGAACACCTAATTAATGAGTCTTCCATCAAACACATTAAAAACCCCCACCCTTAGTGTGAAACATTCGGAATTTGCTCCTTCCCTCATCCTTGGGGGGGAGGAGGAGGAGGAGGTGATGAGACTGAGGGGAGTGGGCAGAACAGTCTTTCTCAGAACGTTCAAATCAGAAAAGTGAGAACAAGAGGCCTCCCAAGGGCATCTCAGGCTTTGAAATAATTTTTCATCCCTTTGACAGAGTCACTCATTAAATAAAATTATTTCCATAATTCCCAATCTGAAATGTGATCAAAGGAAACAGGGAAAACATCCAAGACCCCCGTATCCTTTCCAAGCATCAACAGCCTCAGGTCCTGCTCAGGCACAGGGTGGGCTCCACACCAGTGTCCATCCCCTCGCTGGGCACTGGTTTGTGTGGTGTCCCCAGCCCTGGCTCTGTCCTGCACCTCCAGGGAGTTCTGACACCAAAGCCCTCGGGACTCTGGGGGAATCTCTCCAAGCACCCACGATTGCCCTGAGCAACTGGGGGAAATACTTTGGGGGAAACAACCCTGGCAAAGGCTCTGGGCTGTTTCCCCAGGGACAGGGAGGAGGAGCTGGGGGGTCTGGGCGTGGCTCATTCGCAGTTCCTGTTCAGGTTTGGAGCATCGCAGACGTCGGAGAGCTCCAAGAGTGACCTGGAGAACGGGGACCACGACGGCAGCGTGGACTCGGAGGAGGAGGAGGAGCAGCTGCCACCCCCCTCCCCACACAAGGGCAGCACCCCGGAGCAGAAGGACTCGGACCCCTGCCAAGGTACCAGGTTTGGGGAGCACAGCCCTGGGGTCTGCAGGGAGTGCACAGCAGCACTCACACACTGCCAGCTCCCCTGCAGAGCCCCCAGTTCCTCCTGGCCAGGGGGAAACGGGAATGTCAGGGCTCACTTTGTGCCTCTGGAATCTCTGGGAGCTGCAGCCCTGCCCCAGAACAGCCCTTGTGTCAGGCAGCCCCACAGGGAGAATCCCAGGGAAAGGGTCCCTTCCATGGCAGGGCTTGGAATGAGAGGAGCTTTATGGTCCCCTCGCACCCAAACCATTCCATGATTCTGTGATTCCCTGAATCCCAGCTCCTTCAAATCCCAATCAAAGCAGCAGTGCAGGGATGTGACCCGAACTCCTCCCATCCCAGGACAGGAGCTGTGTGCCCACCTTTCCCAGGTGTCTCCACACCCTCATCCCTGCCCGTTCTCCTGCTTTTCCAGCTGTGTTTTGCCTGTGGCAAAGCCATCCCTACAGTGGCTGGAGGATGAGTGCGGAGGAACAGGCTTTTCCTGGAGTCCCAGGAATGGGTTTGGGCGGGAAGGGACCTCGGAGTCCCTCCAGTGCCACCCCTGCCATGGCAGGGACAGCTGCCACTGTCCCAGGCTGCTCCCAGCCCCAGTGTCCAGCCTGGCCTTGGCCACTGCCAGGGATCCAGGGGCAGCCACAGCTGCTCTGGCAATTCCAGCCCAGCCCCTGCTCACCCTCCCAGGGAGGAATTCTTTCCCAAGATTCCATCTAAACTTGGAGCCTGGAAGCCATTCCCTGTGTCCTGTCCCTCCAGGCCCCTGTAAATTGTCTCTTTCCATCTTGTCTGCTCCCTTCAGGGATTTTCCCAACTCTCTGTGTAAATGACACCATGGGAATGCTGGACACACATGGTGCTGTCAGCAGGACAATTCCAAGGGACAAAAGCATTTTCCCAACCATCCATTTTTCCAAGCTTTTTGAGTTCTAAACCATTTTTTTCTCTGGGTGCTGCCTTTGTGAACACCAGGCAGGGTTATCCCAGGATCCTGCTCTCTGCAGCCCTTTGGAAGTGTCAGATAATTCCAGTCCATTGGGAAGAACCAGTATAAACCTCCCAGTCCCAGTGGGCTGTGTGTGGCAGCCCAGTCACCCTCTGGAGACTCAGCTGGAATTTGGGATCAGTTTTGGGGATGCAGCCTCGGTGGGGCTCTCCCACCTGGTTCTGTTCCTGCAGAGCTCTGCAACCCTCCCTCTACCCTGGGAAAAGCTAAGGAAAAATGCTACTCCGAAGGTGGGATTTGTAGGACTGGCAGTAGGAAGTGGGACTAGAAGTGGAAGTAGGTTCTGGAGGAGGAATTGTCCAGGACTGTAAAAAAAGCGATGGGTGATTTTTAGGATCTTAAATATTGGAATCCATTGATCAATTCCTTACCTGCAACTGCCAAAATCCAGCCACTGGAGATGGAGAGGGGAGCTTTTGGCAGGGAACTGAGGGGCTTGGAGCTGGAAATCACTGGCTTGGGGAATGAAGCCACCCACGGTGTCATTTGTCTCCATGGATGCCTCTCCTGGGGATAAGCATCCACAGAGGGATTTCCATGGGACACAGGCGGGTGTGGAAGGGAGCCCTGGGATGGGTTGCTGTGTCCCTGGGATCCCGGGGATGTTCTTGGGATGGATTACTGTGTCCCTGGGTTCCCTGGGATGTCCCTGGGATGGATTACTGTGTCCCTGGGATGTCCCTGGGATCCCAGGGTGTTCCTGCACTGGGTTACTGTGTCTCTGGGATGTCCCTGGGATGGATTACTGTGTCCCTGGGATGTCCCTGGGATCCCAGGGTGTTCCTGCACTGGGTTACTGTGTCCCTGGGATGTCCCTGGGATGGATTACTGTGTCCCTGGGATGTCCCTGGGATCCCAGGGTGTTCCTGCACTGGGTTACTGTGTCCCTGGGATCCCTGGGATGGATTACTGTGTCCCTGGGATGTCTCTGGGATCCCAGGGTGTTCCTGCACTGGGTTGCTGTGTCCCTGGGATGTCCCTGGGGTGCTCCTGGCTGGCTGGGGCTGGGCTGGCACCCCAGGCTGTGGTGTCTGCAGGGGCAGGCTGGACGGCCGTGTTCGAGCCCGCGGGCCCCACGCCGCCCGTGGCCATGGACGTGGGCTCCAGCGTGTGGGACTCGGCCGCCCCGCAGAGCAGCGCCCCGGAGGAGAAGGGCTGGGCCAAGTTCACAGACTTCCAGCCTTTCTGCTGGTAAGAGCCACGGAATTACAGCTCCCTTGGGGCTTGGGAGCGGGGGAATATTTGGGGTACGTTTTGATGGAGTGCCTGGCTGTAATCCTTTCTTCTTCCCCTTCCCTTTCATTGTTCAGTACCATCTGATGGTCCTGGATCAGGGCTCCTTTGTGCTTCCCACTGCTTCCCAGTGCTCCTGGCTGGGCTGGGACACAGCCCCGCTTTCTGTGTCGCTTTCTGTGTCGTCACTGGGGTAGAAAACCAGTAAATAAGGGTTAGAGAATTCAGGGCCTTGATGGGAAGGAAGAGCAGGGCCGGTGACTGCTGCTGGGGCTGTTGGGAGGCTCTGGCATGATCCTGGCTCCGTGCTCAGGGCTCTTCCCTCCCTGCCCAGCTCCGAGTCCGGCCCTCGCTGCAGCTCCCCCGTGGACTCCCAGAGCGGCGGCACCGACGGGACCCCGGCGCAGGGCCAGGACAAGAACTGTGAGTGACACAGGGCCACCCACGGGGTGCTCTCAGCTCCTGGGAACTCTGCATGGAGCACCTGGGGCAGGGCAGATGTCCCTGCAGGGCCCCTGCCCTGAGGGTTCCCTGCGGGATCAGGGAATGAAGCAAAGGCAGAAATCCCAAGGGTTTGTTAGGACAATGTCAGCAGGGAAGGGGTGGAGCTACAGTAAGTTGGAGCTGATATCACAGGGACACTTCCTTTATCCCTGGAAGTGTCCCAGCCTGGGCTGGATGGAGCTTGGACCCTCTGGGACAGTGGAAGGTGTCCCCACCCGTGGTGGCACTGGGTGGGCATTGAGATCCTTCCCACCCAACCCGTCCCGTGATTCCCAGACCATCTGCAGTGGCTGCAGGCCCTGTTGGACCCCTGGGGCCGTTGCAGGGAGCTTTCCCGAGGTTCCAGTGTGGGCTGTTCCTCCCCCAGGCAGCGCTGCCTCTCCCTGTGTGTGGAACGCGTGTGGGACACGGAAGGCGCCGCTGGTGGCCTTGGACAGCAGCTCCTCGGGCAGCTCCGAGAGCGACGACGATGACGACGACAAGGCCAAGGCTGGCACGGGGTCCACGGCCACAGCACAGGAGCCTGGCAAGGACAGGGCAGCTCCCACCAGGTGGGGAGGGATCTCCGTGGGCTGGGATGGCCCCGCGTGGTTCCAGTGTCCCCTCTTCCCTGGGCTCCGTGTCCCGGTGTCCCCTGGGAGCAGGTCCTGCCCCTGGCATGGCACGGGGGGCGCTGAGGGACGTCCTTAGCACAGGGTTATTCCAAGGAAGGGTTGGGACTCCTTTGGGCCACTCCAGTGTCACAGGAGCACCTCTGTCTATGAGCTGGGATCCGGCCCAGGGCAGGATCCGTGTGGGATTGCTCAGAAAAGCAGAGTAAAGGCTCCCATGGGATCCTCCTGCAGCCGTGGGGGGAAGGTTTAACCCACTCCAGTTCTGGTTTTCCCCTCGGTGTCAAAGCCTGTCAATGATAAAAGCACCAGGAAAGGCTGGAGCAGATCCAGGGATTGGGCAGGTTTGTAGGAATTGGATCCTCAATCCAGCCTGCTCCAAACACAGAGGGGATCACTGCCCAACCCAGTCAGCGTCTGCTGCGTCCACAGAGATTTTACCCAGTTCTAAGATTCTGGGGTTTTTCCTCATACTCTTCCATGGATTTCCTCATGTTTTTTATCGGAGTCCTTGGGTTTGTGCACCTGACTCAGGATCAGGAGTTTCTCTTCAGTGATGGCTGGTGACAGTTTGGGGTCATCCCTGGGTATGCTCAGCCAGCAGCAGCTCCTGGGGGCCTGGGGGCTGGGAAACCACTGGGATTGCAAAATTCCCTGGAATTAGGGCAGGAGTTATCCCAGGGTCTGTTTGGTTGGAGGCAACTCATTCTGAGAAATGCATTAATTCTCATAATTGCATTAGTTCTGATAAATACAGTTGATTTTGATAAATGCATTAATTCTGATAAATGCAGTTAATTTGGATAAATGCATTAATTTTGATAAATACAATAATTTTGATAAATACAGTTAATTTTGAAACATTTCAGTTTGATAAATGCATTAATTCTGATAAATGCATTAATTTTGATAAATATACTCAGTGTGCCTGGGAATGGCCCTGGCTGTGGCTTGGTGGGAAGCAGAAGGTGAGGGAAGGCACAGCAGTTCCAGCTGTGCTGAGAGCAGCCTCTCCTTCCCTTGGATTGTGTGGAATTGGATCCATTGGATCTGATCCAAGCTGTGCTCCAGGTGCTGTTCCTCCCCTGGATCGTGGTGTGGGCCTGGGGCTGGCTGGGTTCCTAGTAGGGGCAGGGAATGTCCTGACCTGGACCCACAGGGTCGTTGGTCCAACTGCCCAGGACAGCCCAACAATCCCAGCATTGTCCAGACACTCCTGGGGCTCTGGAGCTGGGTCCATTCCCTGAGGAGCTGTTCCAGTGCCCGGCACCCTCTGGTGGGGAAGAACCTTTCCTGGTATCCCACCTCACCCTCCCCAGCCCAGCTCCAGCTGTTCCTGTTCCTGTATCCATCCTCTTTGAGATGTTCTTATCTCTTCCCGTGCTCTCCTGGCAGGAGGGCAGTGTTTCTTCCTGGTTTGGCACGTGGGGAATGTTTTCCTCTCCAGACAAGTGTCTTTACCACATTCCATAGGGATAAAGCTTCCCAAACCTGCCTGCCTTTGCCTGCCTGCCCTTCTCCAGAGCTGATTCCATTGTGGCTAACAGCACCCATGGCCTCCCCTGATAGGTGTCTGTGGCTCTCCACAGCTGTGTCCATGGCCAGAGATCCGAGGGGAAGCTGTGGAAGGACAGGAGCAGTGCCACAGCTGGGACTGGAGCTGCTCCAGGTGGCTCCCAGTGGGAATCACCACCCAGAGCCTTCCCAGAGGCCTCAGCTCTCCCAGACCACTCTGCCCACAGTGGGAATACCCATTTCTTACCACATTCCTTAATGATTCCAGGGAAATCAGGAACATTTTGGAGTCACTCTGTGGGTCATGACTCTCTCCAAGCACTTCCCCAAAACCTGCACTAAACCCCATTCCTGTAGCCGTAGGATCAGGTTTTCCTGGAATACTGGAATCCACACAGAGATCTCTAATTCTCCTTGGAGCTGCTCAGGGACTCGGGGTTTTCCTTCCCCTTATCCCTGGAATCCACATGGAGGTCTTTTATCCTTGGAGCTGCCCAAGGCCTCTGTGGATTCCATGGAGAACCAGAAGCTGCAGCCCAGCAAATCCATGATCCCCATCCCAGCTGCCCAGAGGGATCCTAAGGCCAGGAGATGCAGCTCAGGAATTGCTCTCAGCTTCCCAGTTTGGATCCAGCTGCCCAGGGAGGTCTGGTGTCCCATCCCTGGAGTGTCCAAGGGACAACAGGACATCCCACACAAACTCCTTGTTTGGGTCGTGTCACCCCTGGGTCTGGTCCTGTGTGTCCAGCTGGGATTTTCCAGGAGCCCAGGGAAGGCAGAGAAATTCCCGAGTCCCCGTGGGTGCTCAGGTAACTCTGGAATCCTCCTGCCCTGGAAACTTCAGGGGCTGGGCTTCAGAAGTTTCTCTTTGAGCCATGGAAATGTCGAGCTCCAGTTTTTTGTGTGGGAAGTGGTTTTCCAGCGACATTCCTGGGAATGCAGCTCCATCCCTGTGTCCTTCCAAGGTGTATTTTGGCACTTCTCAGGAGCTTGTGAGCTCTGGAGGAAAGGGAATGTTGGATCTCATTATTCCTCATTTTTATGTTTCTTTTTTCAAGGGAAGTGCTCCAGAAATAGAACCTCAGTCTCCAATCTCACATCACATGTCCAATTATCCAGCTGGGATTATTTTATTCCATAAACTCCCCCAGAGCCAGTGACAGGATTCCAGCTCAGCCATCTCCAGCTTTCCTCCCTTTTGTGGAGGTTTGCTCTGGGAGAGAGGGAGAAGGAATTGTTCTGGATGGAAACTGGGGAGAAAATCATTCCTGGGGCAGCTCATCCTCTGCCATGGGAGCCAAAAAATGGGATGTGCACAGAAATCTCTTATCCAGATGGAAATCTGAGTGGGTTTATTCCAAACAAGAGATGGGGAGGGTTTGTTCCTGCAGTTCTCCTTTTCCAGGATTTGAGCTTCGGTTGTTGATGCCTCACTGGGGACATTGTCCCTCAGGTGGCACCTCCGCGGTCCCTGGAGCACCTTCAGCATGTTTGGATTCTGATTGGATGTCTGGACATCCAGTCCCTGGGGTTTTTCCTCCGTGGGATTTTAGGATCTGCCCCTAAATCCAGGATTTTCTGGGTGCCCCAGAAGGCTGAGGGGGCCCCTTGGGCAGAGGCTGTGGAGCAGAGCAGGCTGTGCCATCCCAGCAGTGCAACAGGAATGGCGGGTTGGGAACTCTCAGACTGGATATGCAGCAGGAGCTGGGAATGCCTCCCTTGAGGAGCTGTGCTGGTGTGTCCTGTTGGGTTTGGGACCTGCAGCCTCCAGGATGTGCCTGCTGATTTTAATCCCAGCTTATTGCCAGTTCTCATTCCCGATGGGATCTTTACGGCTGTGTGAGGAGAGCAGGAGGAATTTTGTTTTCCCCACTGGAATCTGGGCCCCATTCCAGTGTGAGTCTGCTTTTCCCGTGGGCTGAGTTCCACTGAGGTGTCCCTGCCCTGTCCCGCAGTGACTCCGACGGAAAGGCCGTGGAGACGCTTCCCGTGGCCGACTCCGGGACGGCCGGTGCCCCCCGAGCCCGGAACAGCGCGGCCACACACACGGACGGGCACCAGAGAGTGGCCACTGCTGTCACAACTGCCACAGAAACGGCCACGAGAGACAGGTGAGGGCAGAATCCTGGGATGGGTTGGGTGGGAAGGGACCTCAAAACCCCTCCAGTGCCACCCCTGCCATGGCAGGGGCAGCCACAGCTGCTCTGGCAATTGCAGCCCAGGCAGGAATTCCTTCCCAATATCCCATCCATGCCTGCCCTGTGGCAGTGGGAAGCCATTCCCTGTGTGCTGTCCCTCCAGGCCTTCTCCCCAGTCCCTCTGCAGCTCTCTTGGAGCCCCTTCAGGCCCTGCCAGGGGCGCTGAGCTCTCCCTGGCTGAACATTCCCAACTCCCAGCTTGCCCTCATAGCAGAGATGCTCCAGCCCTCTGATCAGCTTGGAAGGGGTTGGAACTGGACAGCTTTAAGGTCCCTTCCCACCCAGGCCATTCCCTGATTCCACATTGATTTTCCCTGTAATATTCCATGAGGGACTGTGGGAGTTTCTCCATAGGGAGCTGAGAACACTCCACTGGGCAGATGAAACACAACCAGAGGGAGGGGCTCAGGTCCCAGCAGAAGGGCGTTCCCAGGAGGGATGAGGGAGGCTTCGGGAGCTTTCCCTGTGTCCCATGTCCCTAAGGCTGCTCCCTGGTGTCACTGCAGGAGTGACGAGGCCTTGCCCTGCGCCGAAGCCACGTTGAACGGCCCCGCTTGATGCCGCCGCCGCCCTGGGACGTGTGTGAGCCAGGCCAGGCTGCTCCCTGGTGATGCAATTTGTCAATTCTTTATTATTTTTTTTTCATTTTAATTTTATTTTTTAATAAATGCTGCATTGATGAGAGCGAGCTGGCGTTCAGGACCAGACACGCAGATCCAACAGCACCGATCCGTTCGGAAAGACACTCGGCATTGTCGAAATGTAGCATTGAGTTCAGTCCTCACGGGAATGACGGGCTCTTCCCAAGCCTTCTGCCTGATTTGAGTTGTCCCCTTCCCCGTGCCCCTGGTTTTCGTTTTGGATTTGGGGTTCAGTGCTGTTTTCCCAGTGTTATTGCACACAGTATTCAGCTTCTCTTGGGAAGGTAGCAGGTCCAGCGGCGGCCGGGGCCAGCGCACAAATCCCGCAGCCGTGTGACCAAAGTTCCTGATGGAGCTGTCCTCGGGCAGCCTTTGCACCGCTTTGTAGAGCAATAAAGCCTTACCAGAAACATTTCACAGGAGAGGAGGAATGCCAACACTTCCATGGAAGGGAGCAGGGAGGGCTTGCATTGGGTTGGCAGGGCCGAGGCCGGGGTTGTCCCTGGCCGGAGCCAGGGAGTGAAGCTGAGGCCCAGCTGTCCAGGGAGCAGAATGTCCCTGCATTCCAGCACTGCATTCCCAGGCTCTCCATGGACACGTGGTAGATCAGGGCAGGGTCTGGGCTGGGTCAGAAGTGGCGTCTCCTGCCGATGTCCGTGTTGGCTGCAGGGGACCCTGCCCACAAGGAGGTGACCAGGGGTTTGCTGGCTCTTTGGAGACTGAATTAATGTATTTGCAAATGATGATGGAAATCCTTTTTCTGTTTGTTTTGTTCTGTTTTTAAAGTTTTTAATGGATGCAGGAACAGCAACACTTTTGCACTTTGTACCTGGTGATGACAGCGTTGGAAGGGACACAGCTGTGGCCGTGGCCACCTGGGGAGGGGATGGGAGAGCCCTGGGGGACACCCGGATCCCTCAGGGGGGATGGGTGAGCAGGGCCAGGTGAGGGGAGCACCTGGAGCAGGGATATGGGATGTGCCCAGGCTGGAGCCCCGCTCCCAGGAATGCCGTGCTGGTGCCAGGCTCTGAGCTCACTGCCAGCCCAGCCTGGGGGGCAGCTGAGCTGGAACCCCCTGGCATGTGGAATCCTGGAAAATCCTCCCTTTGGAGTAAAGGCTGGAGCTTGGCACACAGGGAGGCAGACAGCTGCTTTGGGATGCATTCCAGAGGGTGGGAAGTNTTCCAGCCTGTTCCCTCTGCCTGCCCCAGGGGCAGCTGTGCCCAGATCTGTGTGGGATTGGGAGATGAGGGGAATGTCTTGGGCAGGCACAGCTGGATCATCCTTCCAGCTCCGATTCCTTCCCATCAGGGCAGTGCTGTGGGTGGGGTCACAGCAGGGTCCCCTCATGTGGCCTGAGGGACAGGACAGGGCCTCCACCCTCGGGGTGCCGAGCTTTGAGAGCAGTGATTCCACCTGGACAGGGATGGGGCAGCAATAACCCTGGGGTGGCTCCCAGAGGATGGGGCTGTCTGTGCCTTCCACTGCAATTCCAGCCTTCCTGGCATTCCTCAGCTTTGGCTTTGAGTCCCTGAGTGTCAGTGAGAGCTTTAATAATAATAATAATTATATTAATAATAATGATTATAATAATAATATCCTTGGGCATATCCAGATCTGAACACAGCTCGTTATTGGGGCCTCATTAGTGGGTTAATTTATTACTTAGTGCTGAGACACATCACTGGGGCTTGGTCAGACCTGTGGAGATGCACAAATTCCATGGGTTTGGTGCCTGTGGATGATCCCTCCACAG
>VXAX01000995.1:50285-75938 GCA_013399835.1 Leptocoma aspasia | reverse complement strand
CAGCCCAGGCAGGAATTCCTTCCCAATATCCCATCCATGCCTGCCCTCTGGCACTGGGAAGCCATTCCCTGTGTGCTGTCCCTCCAGGCCTTCTCCCCAGTCCCTCTGCAGCTCTCCTGGAGCCCCTTCAGGCCCTGCCAGGGGCGCTGAGCTCTCCCTGGCTGAACATTCCCAACTCCCAGCTTGCCCTCATAGCAGAGATGCTCCAGCCCTCTGATCAGCTTGGAAGGGGTTGGAACTGGACAGCTTTAAGGTCCCTTCCCACCCAGGCCATTCCCTGATTCCACATTGATTTTCCCTGTAATATTCCATGAGGGACTGTGGGAGTTTCTCCATAGGGAGCTGAGAACACTCCACTGGGCAGATGAAACACAACCAGAGGGAGGGGCTCAGGTCCCAGCAGAAGGGCGTTCCCAGGAGGGATGAGGGAGGCTTCGGGAGCTTTCCCTGTGTCCCATGTCCCTAAGGCTGCTCCCTGGTGTCCCTGCAGGAGTGACGAGGCCTTGCCCTGCGCCGAAGCCACGTTGAACGGCCCCGCTTGATGCCGCCGCCGCCCTGGGACGTGTGTGAGCCAGGCCAGGCTGCTCCCTGGTGATGCAATTTGTCAATTCTTTATTATTTTTTTTTCATTTTAATTTTATTTTTTAATAAATGCTGCATTGATGAGAGCGAGCTGGCGTTCAGGACCAGACACGCAGATCCAACAGCACCGATCCGTTCGGAAAGACACTCGGCATTGTCGAAATGTAGCATTGAGTTCAGTCCTCACGGGAATGACGGGCTCTTCCCAAGCCTTCTGCCTGATTTGAGTTGTCCCCTTCCCCGTGCCCCTGGTTTTCGTTTTGGATTTGGGGTTCAGTGCTGTTTTCCCAGTGTTATTGCACACAGTATTCAGCTTCTCTTGGGAAGGTAGCAGGTCCAGCGGCGGCCGGGGCCAGCGCACAAATCCCGCAGCCGTGTGACCAAAGTTCCTGATGGAGCTGTCCTCGGGCAGCCTTTGCACCGCTTTGTAGAGCAATAAAGCCTTACCAGAAACATTTCACAGGAGAGGAGGAATGCCAACACTTCCATGGAAGGGAGCAGGGAGGGCTTGCATTGGGTTGGCAGGGCCGAGGCCGGGGTTGTCCCTGGCCGGAGCCAGGGAGTGAAGCTGAGGCCCAGCTGTCCAGGGAGCAGAATGTCCCTGCATTCCAGCACTGCATTCCCAGGCTCTCCATGGACACGTGGTAGATCAGGGCAGGGTCTGGGCTGGGTCAGAAGTGGCATCTCCTGCCGATGTCCGTGTTGGCTGCAGGGGACCCTGCCCACAAGGAGGTGACCAGGGGTTTGCTGGCTCTTTGGAGACTGAATTAATGTATTTGCAAATGATGATGGAAATCCTTTTTCTGTTTGTTTTGTTCTGTTTTTAAAGTTTTTAATGGATGCAGGAACAGCAACACTTTTGCACTTTGTACCTGGTGATGACAGCGTTGGAAGGGACACAGCTGTGGCCGTGGCCACCTGGGGAGGGGATGGGAGAGCCCTGGGGGACACCCGGATCCCTCAGGGGGGATGGGTGAGCAGGGCCAGGTGAGGGGAGCACCTGGAGCAGGGATATGGGATGTGCCCAGGCTGGAGCCCCGCTCCCAGGAATGCCGTGCTGGTGCCAGGCTCTGAGCTCACTGCCAGCCCAGCCTGGGGGGCAGCTGAGCTGGAACCCCCTGGCATGTGGAATCCTGGAAAATCCTCCCTTTGGAGTAAAGGCTGGAGCTTGGCACACAGGGAGGCAGACAGCTGCTTTGGGATGCATTCCAGAGGGTGGGAAGTACCTCATGTTCCCAACAAGGCAGCCTGGCCAGGCTCCAGCTGCCCACAGATCCCTTCCTTGTGCTGTGGTGTCTGCTCGTGGGATGTCTCCCTTGGGCTGGAAGGGCAGTGGGGGGAACCAGGTGTTCCCACTGTGGGGCTGGGGCTGCTCCGCTGGCTCTGAGACCCACGGCTCAGCCCTGTGTGCCCAGATCGGTTCTGCTTGTAGGGAAAAGGGGGTGGATCCCAGGAGCTGGGGTACTGGAGATGACTGGGATCCTGGAGGTTGCTGGGGCTGTGGGCCACTCGTGTGCTGCTGGCAGGGCTGGGCTGTCCCCCAGCCCCAATTCCTTGGGAATCAGGTGGTGCAGGGCTCTCGTTCTGGAAGTTTTCACTCGCTCCATGTAATTTAAAATTAATAATTTAAAGTTAATTGCACTGGGAGGGAAAAAAATCTCACTTTGTGCTTTGCTTCCCCGGCTTGGTGTTCAGGGATCAATCCCACTCCAGCCAGGACTCTCAGACAGGATCAGTGGCTTTGAGGTCCTGATTGGAGACACATTAAAGTCTTAATTTTCCAAGGATTGGTGCTAGAGTTCTGCTGGACATCGGCTTCCCTTCAGACATTTTTGGGGCCCCAGAGCTGATTGCATGGAAGCTGAAGGATCCATGTGCTGGTACAGCCTGGCTGGATCCCAGGGGATGCCAGGGTGCTATTCCAGCCTGTTCCCTCTGCCTGCCCCAGGGGCAGCTGTGCCCAGATCTGTGTGGGATTGGGAGATGAGGGGAATGTCTTGGGCAGGCACAGCTGGATCATCCTTCCAGCTCCGATTCCTTCCCATCAGAGCAGTGCTGTGGGTGGGGTCACAGCAGGGTCCCCTCATGTGGCCTGAGGGACAGGACAGGGCCTCCACCCTCGGGGTGCCGAGCTTTGAGAGCAGTGATTCCACCTGGACAGGGATGGGGCAGCAATAACCCTGGGGTGGCTCCCAGAGGATGGGGCTGTCTGTGCCTTCCACTGCAATTCCAGCCTTCCTGGCATTCCTCAGCTTTGGCTTTGAGTCCCTGAGTGTCNCCGTTTCCTGGCCTGGCTCCAGTGGTTTTGTGAGGAAACCAGGAATAGGGAATCCTCCTAAGGCAGAGCCTCCCGTCCCTCTGGAGGCACAGTGGGTGCATAGGGCTTGGGGTGTCCCACTTGGGGTTTTCCTTCTCCCTGTGCGCCAAGGAAGGGCTTCCCAGGGCTGGNCGTCCCCTCATCCCCTGGCCCCATGGCTCCGTGTCCGAGCCATGAAGGCTCTCCCCAGGTCCTGCTCCATGCTTCCCTCCTGCCTCCTGCTTGGAATCTGCCATATGCACAGGGTCCTGGTGCTGGGATTGCCCCTGGGGCTGCTGAGGGCGTGGGTGGACACAGATGTGTGTCATTGCACAGGTGTTCATCCACACACACTTGGGTCTTGTGAGAAACCTGGCGAGGGAGCACAAGGAGCTGGGTTTTTATCTCTGTGCAGCTCCAGGGTCAAGACCAGAAGCAGCAAGGCCAGGTTCCTGGGGGATGGTTCTGGAACGTTCCGTGCAGTGGCTCTGCCCCCCGGGCATCGATCCGGGGATTGGTGATGCCGCTGTGCCAGCTGCTCCACACTGGGATGGCAGGGGAGGGGGCTCTTGGGCACAGCTGGAGCTGAACCTCACCCCTTTGGCCAGTGCTGGGTAATCCCTGGAACCTGGCACATCTGTCCCTGGGTGGGATGTGGGAAGGACGGGCTCCTTGGGGATGGGAAAATCCCGTGGTGTTGGGAGCGTGCCCATCCATTGTCACATTGGGTGCCCCCTCCCAGTGTCCCAGGTCCTGCGGTGGCACCTGGGTGCAGAGTGGGGGGAGGAGAGCAGAGCTGGAGGGCTTGGAATGCCAAATCCCAGTGTGTGGAGCTGTGTTGGGATTGAGCATTCCTGGGGGCTTCCATACCCCCTCAGCCCAGGGGCAGCCAGAGCCGTGTCCAGAATTCCCTGCCTGTCCCAGGGGTGAGATCCTCTTCCCACTGCACCCAGCACCCTGGAAGGGCAGCCAGCAGGGAATATTCCGGTCACTCCCTCAGCAATTCCACAGCCAAAAACTTCCCTAAAACAGAATTCCTGCTCCTCTTGGGGCGTAGCAGTCAAAATCCTGGGTGTTTGTTGGGATCCTGTGTCCTCAGCGAAGCCCGAGGGAAAATCTCCGAGCATCCCAAGGCTTTGCTGCCCCTGGGATGGAATCACAAGGTTTCATCCTGAGATTTCATCAAGAACATCTCTTTGGAGAGCTGCAGGTGGGCAGGGAATGGAAACCCTGGGGGGCACAGATTGAAAAAGAAAGGAAAAAAAAATTACTGAAAAAAAAAAAGGAAAAAATATTACCAAAAGAAAAGACAAAAAGCCCAGTGTTGCCCTCAGTGTCTGTTCCAAAGGGCTTGGCCATCCCAGTTCCCAGATTTCCCAGTGAAAGGTTTGGAGTGAAGGTGCAGGGGCATTCCCAAAGAACATATCTAAAGGAAATATCATTTAAATTACTTTCTTGTTCTCCAGTGGCATCCCAGAGTCACTTTTCCCACACTGGCCAGAGAGCTGTCATTAAAATCCTGATTTATCAGTGGCAATCCTTGGAGCACATCCCTGGGCCAGGGGAGCACATCCCTGTGCCAGGCCTTGAAATCCCAACCCTGAGGGGATCCCTCTCATCCTGAGGGGACCTTTCTACCCCCACCGGCAGGGCTGGGAATTGATCTGTCGGAAAAAATGGAATTGATCGGAAAAAACAGAATTGATCTGTCAGGGAAACTGGAGTGTGGTGCTTAGTGGAGGGATCAGGGTGTATCCAGGGTGTATCCAGGGTGTATCCAGGTTGTGTCTGGGTGTATCCAAGGTGTATCCAAGGTGTATCCCAGCTGTACCCATCTTCCCACTGTCATGTCACTCATGGACTGGCTCTGAACTGGTTTAAACTGGGCCTTGCTGGGCTCGGTGCTGCCCTGAGAGAATTGCTGGTCCCCTCCTCACTGGCCACAGCTGCACATGCTGGGATTGGGAGTTCTTCCTGCCATTTGCCATTCCTGCAGTCCTGGCTCCGTACCACATTTGGGAAGCTGTTCTTGCCATGGAACATTTCCCATTCCTGCAGTCCTGGCTCCGTCCTGTGCCACTGCCCTGTGCTCTCCTGGCGGGGGGACAGGGATGTGCCACCCTGGAACCCCGGCCGTGTCCTTGGAATGGGGTGTGCTGGTGTGCAGGATCCATGGAAACTCGGGGTGGAGGGGTCTCCCTTGGATTCAGTATCGGGATTTTTCCCTTTGCTCTGCTGAGATTGGATTTGGGATTGTGGCATTCCCCATCCAGAATTGGCTCTGGAATTCGGCAGCGTTAACGAATAATTACCTCTGTTAATTAATGACATGTGGCAGTGGCAGGAATGGACCAACTCCAACATTCCATCAGTGAAAGTCTGAGATCCTTTGGGAGATGGGTTGGATCAGTTCCCGTTGGTTTCGTCCTGGATGACGTTTCTGACTTCATCAGGATTGCTGTTGGGTTTGGGCTGAGAATGAGATTTTTGATCCTGCTTTTTTCCCTCCGTGGTGGGAAGTTCCAGCAAACCCAGGAGCTTTCCAGGTGTATTTAGGGCTGAACTTTGGGACAAACAAATGGAAAAGGAACAATTTGGCTCCTCCCCGGTGGCTTTGCTCACCTGAACCTCTCTTACCTCATCCAGGAAGGGCTTTGTGGTGTCCCAGCTCCTGCCTGGATTTGTACAGAATTCCTGATATTCCCTGGTGGTCCTCACCTCTCCCAGCAGTGGGATATTCCCATGGAAAGTGTATTTTTGTATTTGATGCTGATGGGAAGAGAGGGATTTTCCTCTCTCCCTGAATTTGGGGCTTTTCTGGAAGGCAGAGCCTTCCCTTCTATTTTTGATTCCTTCAAATTCCTTAGACAGATGGAAATGAGGAAAAAATCCTTTCTCCTGGAATTTTGATGCTCAGAGGTAGTTTTGCAGAACTTTGTAGGAATTCTGGGAATGCTGTAGGGATTCCCCTGCGGGGGGTGGGTTTGTGCCTTTGGCAGTGAGGGCACTGCCAGAGGATCCCCTTGGCCGGATCTCATGGATCCAAACATGGAATGCAATTACCCACAGACACAGCAAACCTTCTTGGAGACCTTCTCTCCATGAAAATGCTTCTCCCAACTCTCCTCTTTCCCAAACTGCTGCTGGAGAATCTCGAGTGGCTCTTAGGGTGCTGGGATTGTGACAGGGAATTTTGGCTGCTCCGCTCCAGAGCCCAGAGCTGGGCATGGAGTTCCCTCGTTCCGTGGTCCTTGTGTGCCTTCCATGTCCTCCTGTGAATTCCTGGCTCCCTGGAGTCCTTCCCTGGCCCTTGGAGTCATCCTTTGGTCCTTGCAGTTCCCTGATCCTCACATCTGTTCCATGGTCCTCGCCCTTGGTCCTTGCAGCTGTTCCCTGGCTTTCATGCATTCCCTGATCCTTGCAGTTAATCCCTGCTCCCTGCAGCCATTCCCTGCTCCTCACCTCCCTGTTCCCACTCCTGGCAGTGACTTTGCATGGACACTTCAGCTCTTTCCCTGCTCCTGTCTCTCATCCCAGGAATGTTCAAACTCCAATCTGTGTCTGATTGGCCACGGCAGAATCTGAAAAAGTGGCTTTGTGGGGAAGATCCCAATCCCTTCCCTTCCCTTCCCATCCCCTGGATCCTGTTAATTTGCAGTTAATTCCCGTGTATTCATCACATTCCTGCAGTTCCCATCCCTGCTCCTCCCCTCCCTCCAGACCTGCTGCAGCTTTCCCAAAAAAGGTTTTGCTCTCTGGTACACTTCCAGCTCTGAGGCCCCTCGGATCTGGGAGCTGTTGCAGGGCATGGCACTGGCCACACTGGAAGTTCCAAAGCAGTCCAAAGCCTTGGATTTAGTCTCGAAGGAGCCATCTCTTCCCATTCCTGCTTGGATCCAGTCCTGTTCCTTCCCAGATCACAGGAAACAGAGGAGAACATCTGTGCCCAAGCCCATGGATAGCAGTCATTCCCAATTCCCACTGTTCCATGTACCTTCAATCCATCCCTATCCCAACAATGGATTTCTGTTCCCTGTGGTCTTCCCCCTACAGCTCACAGCTGCTTATCCCAGTTACTGCATCCCAGTATCCCAGTTACTGCATCCCAGTATCCCAGTTCATCCATCCCAGTATCCCAGTTAGCCCATCCCAGTGTCCCAGTTCATCCATCCCTGTATCCCAGTTCATCCATCCCTGTATCCCAGTCCATCCATCCCCCCTGCACTCCCAACTCTGGGCAGAGCCAGACAGGATTTGGTCACTGGAACCCCCAGGGCCCCTTCCCTGCACTTCCCCTGGATTTGGGATGTGAGGATGATGGTTGGGAATGAGGCTCTGTCAGAATTCCACAAAACAGAAGGAAAAGGTCCTTTGGGAATGCTCAGCTCCCGGGATTCCCTTTGGGGTTGTGCAGGGAGAAGCTGGGATAACGGAGATTCTGTGGGAGTGGGGCAGGAAACAGGAATTCTGTGTCCCTTTCCTTCTGCTCCAGAGGGATCCCAGGCTCCAGCCTGGGCATCAGAGCTGTCTCTGAGTGGGACAGAAACTGGGTTTAAAAGCACCAGAAAGAAAGGGTTATTCCTGATTTTTTGATGGAATGGAATTAATGTTTAATCCCAAATATTTTATTATTTAATTGAATTAAAATGAAAACTTTGCAGGCCTGTAAATATTCCCCCCTTGGAATAGAAACATTCCCCTGCTGGATCTGGGGTTTGTGGAATGAAAAGGGATTTTCTGCCAGACAGTTCCAGAGAAATCCCTGATGAGCTTTTCCCTCTTAAAATTGTCCTTCTGTCCCCTGGCAACCGATTGTGGAAAACACTGGGAATGCTCAGACCTCCCAAGCGAGGGGACAGTGCTGGGATCCAACCTTAAACCTGGGCCTGGGCAGAGGGAGAGGCTGGAATTAGGAATTCCCTGGGTTGGGTTGGGTTAGAATTTCCCTGGTTGGGATCCCAGGAGGCACTGCAGGGCTGGAGCAGCTGGAATTCCTGGATGGATTTATAGCCAATTTAGGAGCTGACCCCCCACCCCCATTCCCCAGTTCTCAAGGGAGCCAGAACCTTTCCTGTGGGTTTCCCGTTTGGCTGAGGCCCTGACTCCAGGGCTGGACCATGAGACTGACAAGGAGAGACCTTGGGATTAAAATCCTTGGGATTTCAGGGAAGGAGGTGGTGGGTTTCTCCCCCAGCCTTGGGGACAGGCAGGAACATTCCAGAGGGGATGGATCCATGGAATGAGGGCCAAGGGGACATCGGGGACAGGCAGGAGCTGCTCCAAGCGTGTCCCTGGCTCCTCCTTCCCCTCCCCATGCTGCCATTCCCAGCATTTGCTGTAAATAGGGAATATTTATAAAAATTTATTGCAGAGATTTCTAAACTCACCCGAATCCAGTTTTTCCCAGAGCTTTTGGCTTTGCTGGCATCTCCTGGAGCAGGAGATTTGCACCTTCCCACTGGGTTCCCACTGGTACAAATCAACCCAATCCCAGTCCCAGGTGCTGGGCAGGGCCGGGAATTCCAGGGGTCCCAGGGCTGAGAATGGAGCGACTCCTTTCCTTAATTTTATCCCCGTTCCATTTTCTCCGGCCGGGAGAGGCTGTTCCAGGCTGGAGCCGTCCCAGGGTGTCCCTGGCGCTCTCGGAGGTCATGGATTTTCCCTTTTCCTTGTTTCTGTCTTTGCCTTCCATGTCCGACCCGGCTGCAGCGGCATTTAAGGGGAATTTGGGTGGTAATGTGGGGTTTTCCAGACATTCTCTTTAATGTGACATTTTCCAAACCTTTCCTTTATCCCGCCCGAGCCCTGGGACCCGCGTGGCCGCGGGGGTGGTCCCTGCTGGCACATCCCGATCCCCGGGGGTTCCTGGTGGTTTTCCTGCAGCGTGATTTTGCTCCAGCAAATCCCTCCTTGGCTCCGCTCTCCCGCCCGGCCTCCTCCGTCCATCCGCACTCGGAATATTCCATGTTTGCTGTTGAGTTGGAGCCTCTGGAGCAGCTTTTCCGGGGCTTTTCCATCCCCTGCAGGGGCTCGCTGGGAGCATCCGGCTCTGTGACTGTTAGCACAAACCATGGATTCATCCCCCGGGAGACCCCGGTGCCGCCTCCGGCCCCAGAACCCCAAACTGATCTAAAAATGACCCGAGCCAGGCTGTTTGTTGGGAATAATTCCGGATCTCCGGGAGAGCGAGAGGCTCTGGGGCCACAGCGGTGCCCGGGGCCGGCGGGGCCATCCCGGCGTCTCCTGAGGGAGCGGATTCCGTCCGGGGTCCGTGCCCATCCCGGGGGCTCCGGGCCCATCCCAGGCCGTGCCTGGCTCCTAGCCTTGTGTCATTTTGGGAGAAGGCCTTGGGAATGGCACCTCTGCCATGCCCACGTCCCGGCTGAGGCAGAGCCAATCCCAGGCTGTGGGATGGGAGCTGGAGCCTTCCCTGAGCACAGGAGATCCCGGAAATCCAACAGCCCGAGCGGGGGGAGGCGCTGCCGCCGTGGGGGTGGGGATTCATGGATTTGGGAATGTTGCAGGGGGTCCCCAGCCCGAGTCCGGATTTTCGGCGTCGCTCCGCTCCTCTTCCCAAATCCTGCCGTGGTGTCCCGAGCTGAGTCTCCCTGAAAATCTGCGCTGGCACCGGGGACATCCCGAATTCCCGAGGGAATTCCCGAGGGATGGGGGTGTCCCGGCGGGAGCAGCGAGCGGGGGGGACTCGATGCCTTTCTCCACAACCACCGGCCCCGCAAAGCAATAAAACCACGGAGGGGCCGCGGGGAGATCCCGGGATCCGCTCCCGGCCCGGCGCCGGGACCCGGGCGGGCACGAGGGCGATGCCGGGGGAGCCTTCTCACGATGCCAACTGCCCTTAAACTGGGATCCGGGTCTTTGTAAGCAATGTCTGTGTATTATGTGTAAATATGAGGGACAAATTTGAAATTACTGCCTTTTCCCTGTTTATTTTTCTGAGTAATTCCAGATGTACTTTAGTCTCTCTACTGTCAAAACTTTTATATTGTAAATCTGATGCTGGTGGCTTTTNAGTCCTAGGGGTGCTGGGGGGTCCCAGGTGGCAGCGGGGCCGCAGTGACCCCGCGGTGCCCTCTGGGGTCCCCCCACGCCGAACCTCCCAGTTCACACCAGTACGGGGGCGGGGGGGCTGCAGGAGCCGATTCGGTACCGAGAGCCACCCCTGGCACTGAGGGGNTCATCTCTCTATGTTGTCAGTTTTAGGCTGTAAATTCCAACTATCAATAAAAGCTCAAAATTCACGTGCCAGTGCTGGGTTCCTCTGTCCTGCAGGACATGCCGAGGGTCCCGAGGGGGCTTTGGGATGGGCAGGGCCGGGAGCGGGGCTGGAGCCCTGATGGAATCATGGAATCCCTGAGGCTGGAAAAGCCCTCCCAGTCCCAGCTGTGCCCGACCCCCACCTTGTCCCCAGCCCAGAGCCCTGAGTGCCACCTCCAGGAATTCCCTGGACACCTCCAGGGATGGGGACTCCAAAGCTCCCTGAGCAGCCCCTGCCAAGGCCTGAGCGCCCTTTCCATGGGGAAATTCCTGCTGATGTCCACCCTGGCCCAGCCTGAGGCCGTTCCCTCTCCTCTTGTCCCTGTTCCCTGGGAGCAGAGCCCGGCTGTCCCCTCCTGGCAGGTTGGAATGGTGGCAGCCCGAGCAGGAGCGGAGGGACAGAGCGATCCAGTGCAGTGCAAAGGTTCCTGTGGCAGGATCCCCCCGGGAGCTCTGCCCGGTGACACAGGGACAGGAGCTGAGCCTGTCCTGTGCTGTGTCCCGAGGCTCTGCCGTTTCCCAGTGCTCAGCAAGGCAAAAGGAGCATCTCTCATATTAATTTTTTTATTAAATTCCGTTAGTTTTCTCTTTATAGAATAACCTTTTCCTCTAGGCACAAATACAATACAAGGACTCTGCATGTTTGACACAATGTACAGAAACTTCAATAATCTACAACTGCTCAGGTAAGTTACAAAACCCCCGTGTTACACCTGCACAGCCAGGATGGTACAGAGGAACGGGGCGACTGTACAAAGAGCTCTGCACTGAAATAAAACGCTGGACTTTAAATGACCTGTGCAAAGGAGAACCTGCAGAGACCAGGTGGCACCTGCAGGGCCGCTGTCCCAGCCCCGTGTGGCTGCAGCCAGAGGGGGACCCTCATCCTGGGGCTGGTCTGGTTCCCACCCCCCGGCAGGGGACAGAGGGGCACCCAGGAGGCTGCAGCATTTGGCACCTCCCGCAGGGAATGTGCCCCCTCGGGACAGCCGGCCTGGAGGTAGAGACTGTCCCAGCCAGGACAGGGACCCCAGCAGGACAGGGACCCCCTGGCCACGGCCCGAGGAGCCTCCTGCCCGCTGGGAGCAGAGCGGCCACGGCCACGTCCCCCCCGGGGATACGGAGCCAGCGCCTGCAGCATCCCGGCATTCCCAGCATTCCCGTTCCTGTGCACAGCTTGGAGTGGCTCCAGGGTGGGACACGACACGGGATGGTCCCGGTGCTCCGCGCTGCCACCTCCGCTATCCCCTGAGCTGCAGGGCGCTGTCACCTCCGCCATCCCGAGCTGCAGGTCCCGGCTCTGGCAGGATGGGAGCAGAGCCCAGGACTCGCTCCCAGGCTGGGAGGAGCAGGGCACGTTCCAGGGGGCTCTGGCAGACATGCAAGGGAGCAGGACAAGGGGGCAGCTCTGCCTCCCCCAGCAGTGTGGGGTGGGGGTTTGGGGCGCAGGACCCCCTGCCCAGGGAGCCGGAGCGGGGCTGGGGCACACGGAGAACACGGGGTCACGACACGGCTCAGACGGGGCCGGGGGCGGGACGGGGCCCCCGCCCGCTTCAACGCGAGGAATCCCTCCCTGTGCCACCCCACCCCGGACACGCCCGTCCTGCCCGGCGGGTGGGAGGAAGGGCCGCTTCTCCTCTCCCTCAGTCCCGGGCTCGGCCTCGAGCCCGGCGCTGCCTCTGCTCCCGCTGCGGGCCCGGCAGCCATGCCTGGAATTGCGGCTCCGCTGAGCCGGGCTCACGCGTCCGACAGGCAGCTCTGGATGCGGTCGATCCATTGCTGGGCCAGCTGCACGTCCTGGGCGCAGAAATTGTAAACTCTTTTCGTCGTCTTCAGCTGCGGGCGGAGAGAGGAGGGGCTGAGGGCTGCGCCCGGGGCAGCGCTGCGGAGCCGCGCCGGAGCCCGGAGCGACTGGAGCTGCCCAGCGCCAGCCCCTCGGGGACACTCACGTCGAAGAAAGCTTTCTCGTCCACCGTCTTGGGGGCCCCCATGGTGGGGGTCCCCGGCGTGATGGACTCCACCTCGGCCAGGTCGATGACCCCTTTGCACTCCGTGTCCATCCGGCTGTCGTAGTACCGCAGCTGCGGGAGAGCCGCGCTCAGGGCAGGGCAGGGCAGGACAGGGGATGGAGGGATGGGACAGAGGGACAGGACAGATCCCGGGGCCCACCCGGTACCTGATGTTTGGTTTTATCCAGCACAAACCACCGAGACTTCCAGGGTTTCATGAAGGCGCCTTTCTTGTACAGAGACCCCTCATAGGATCTGCGGGGCAGAAAGGGGCCGGAACGGCTCTGTCAGGGACGGGAACCCACGGGGGCCGGAAGGGGCCCTGCCGGCATTCCCAGCCCATTCCCAGCCCCGCCTGCCTGTTCTCGCTCTCAGACATCTGGAACTGGCTGTAGAGGGTGGAGGTGCTGCGGCGGCCGCCCGGCTTCCCGCTGGACGGGGTGGAGGTGCTGCTGGTGTCGCTGTCCAGGCTGAGGTTGAGCGTGGAGCCCACCCCACTCTCCTGCAGGTACACGCCCAGCGAGCGCCGGTGGTGGGACAGCCCCGACGACATCAGCAGGGAGCTGGGGGTCTGTGGGACAGGAACAGCGTGAGGGCGGCTGGGGCTGAGCACCAGAACCACCATCAGAACCAGCACCTGCAGCAGCAGCACCCAGAAGCAGCACCAGCCTGCCACACCCTGTCACAGCCCCTGTCACACCATCACAGCCCCATCGCAGCCCTTGCCACAGCTATGCCCACACCCTGTCGCATGCTGTGACAGTGCCTGTCACAGCCCTGTCACCCCCTGTCACCTACCCTGCTGCCCTCCTGCCGCCCCTCCGTGCGCTGGGACGCTTTCACCTTGTCCCACGTGTCCTTCCAGCGCTCCGGGACCTGCCCCAGCTCCATCTCCAGGTTGTGCAACTCCTGTCGGGGGGGGCATTCTGGCATCAGCCCTGGAGGGGACAAAACCCCTGGGGCCGCTGTCCCTGTGCCAGGGCCGCTGTCCCTGTGCCAGGGCTCTGCCAGGTGCCATCCCCGGCCGACCTCGAGCAGTTTGGAGATGGCGTCGGGCTCCACGCGGCCGCGGTTGTCGTAGCAGGGCCAGATGATGCGGCGCTTGCTCTGCGGGGCCGCCGTGTCCTGGCGATCCGGCTCCTCCGCCGGCTCCGGCTGCCCCTGTGCCAGCTCCCAGTCGTACGGGGGGCCCTCGGACAGCGTCTCCTCCGTGTAATAATCCCACACCTTCAGGTTGGAGATGTTGCTGTATGGCCTCAGCACCTGCGGGTGGGGCGGGGGCGGCTCAGGAACGGCAGCAGGGCCAGGCTGGACATTCCTGGCCAGACCAAGGGGACAGCGTGCCCACATGGAGTGTTGGGAGTGTCCAGCCTGGAGAGGGAAAGGCTCCAGGGAGAGCTCAAAGCCCCTGGCAGGGCCTAAAGGGGCTCCAGGAGAGGGACTGGGGACAAGGCCTGGAGGGACAGGACACAGGGAATGGCTTCCCAGTGCCAGAGGGCAGGCATGGATGGGATATTGGGAAGGAATTCCTGCCTGGGCTGCAATTGCCAGAGCAGCGGTGGCTGCCCCTGGATCCCTGGCAGTGGCCAAGGAAAGGTTGGACACTGGGGCTGGGAGCAGCCTGGGACAGTGGAAGGTGTGGCACTGGAGGGGCTCTGAGGTCCCTTCCCAGTGGACAAATCCCAGCTCCAGCTGCTCCCCAGGGAGGATCCCAGGGTGCTCCAGGTGGCCCCAGCTCTCACCTCCCCGTCCTCAGGTGCGTACAGGTAGTTGAAGAAGATGGGAGCTTTCTTGTTGAGGCGGTCGATGTAATCCCAGATGGATTTGGAGACCTGCTGGCCCTTCCGCTCACCCTTCTCCTCGTACAGGAGCCCTGGGGGGACAGAGGGGACACGGGGTGTGACAGGGGGCAGGGGCAGGTGCCATCCCTGCCCCGCACGCCGCCCTCACCCAGCTCGATGCGCTCGTAGTCCGAGTCCAGCAGGAATGTCCGGAAGCGGTTGGAAATGTAGTGGTAGCTGAGGAACTTCAGGTAGTACTGGCTGAACTCAAACTCCATGGGGAACTGCAGGTGGATCTGCGGGAGCAGCGACGGGAGAGCCCCGGGATGGCCGGGATCCATGGACACGGGCTGGACTGGGCCCTCCCGCTGCCCCTGTGGCACTCCCAGGGCTGGGGGGTCCTGCTGCAGACTCAGGGGCTCCACTGGGCACTTGGGGGTCCCACTGGGTGCTCAGGGGGCACTCAGGGGTTCCAGTGGACACTTGGGGGTTCCAGAAGGCACTGAGGGATCCCTCTGGGTGCCGGGGTTCCCACTGGACACTCATGGACTTGGGGGTGCTTGGGGGGCACTCAGGGGTCCCCTGGTCATTTGGGGGTCCTGCCAGGCACTCCGGGGTCCCCTGGCACAGGTCCCAGGCTCACCTGGTGCACACAGTCCAGGAACTGGAGGAAGATGGGGGCAAAGCCGCTGCTCTGGCCCGCCAGGGTCTGGGCGCCGCGGTGGCTGAAGCGGTGGCCGAAGGACAGCCACTCCTTCTCCACCAGCAGCCGGAAGCCCTCCAGCGTCCGGTAGTAGGGGTCGGACAGGAGCTGCACCAGGGACACCACCTGAGGGGACAGGGGGCTCGAGGGGCTGCAGGGGGACGGCCACGGGGCCACCCCGGCCAGCGCCGGCCTCTCACCTGGGTGGTGATGTCCCAGCCATCCTCCAGACTGACCAGCACGGATGAGCCCGTGTCCAGCAGCTCCACCACCAGCACTGAGATCTGCAGGATCTTGTGGATCTGCCAAGGGCAGGGCCAGCAGTGAGGAGGGCACAGGGAATTCCTGGGCTGGGTGTGGGGGCAGTGTCCCCTTCTCCAGAGCGAGGCCACGCTCGGGGGTTACAGGGGCCACCACCCTGTGCTTGCACAAGGCAGCAGCAGCAGCAGCAGCAGGGACAGGAGACCTCACCCCCTCCAGAGTGGCACCCCTCCCACAGCTCCACACTGGCCCAGTACCCCTTGGGCCGCTGGCCCTGGCTCATCCTGGCACTGCCCTGTCCCAGCCCCTCTGGAGCATCCCACGGGTCCTGCCCGCCATTCCTGGCCGGCAGCTCCATCCAGCACGACAGAGCTGAGCTCTGGGTTGTCCCACCCTTGTCCCTCACCCCCCGCATTGTCCCCAGGGTGCCCCAGTGCCGCTCTGCGCAGGGCACTGGAGCCCATCATTGCTCAGAGCCCCGGGAGCAGCCCCAGGGGAGAGGAGGGGACAGGCCCTGGCTGTGGGGGTGACTGACCTGGGACAGCCACTCTGACTCCTCCAGGGAGCGCAGGTAGGCCACGCTGGGGTCGCTGGAGGGGCAGCCGGGCACGCAGGCCTTCATCAGCTTCTTGAAGCTGGCCTTGACCTGGCGCACGTCGAACACCTCGATGGGCACCACCTCCCAGTGCTGCAGTGGGTCCGGCTTCACACCCTGCCGAGGGACAGCATGGCCTGGGCTGGCCTGAGCCACTGCCACCCTCGGCATCAGGGAGTGCTTTGGATAGGAAAAGCCCTCGGGGACCATGGAGTCCAACCATTCCCCAGTACTGCCAAGGCCACCACTGACCCTGTCCCCAAGTGCCACATCCACAGGGCTCTGAAATCCCAACAGGAATGGGGACTCCAAACCTCCCTGGGCAGCCCCTGCCAAGGCCTGAGCATCCTTTCCATGGGGAAATTCCTGCTGGTGCCCACCCTGCCCCTGCCCTGGCCCAGCCTGAGGCCATTCCCTCTCCTCCTGTCCCTGTTCCCTGGGAGCAGAGCCCGACCCCCCCGGCTGTCCCCTCCTGGCAGGGACTTGTGCAGAGCCACAAGGTCCCCCCTGAGCCTCCTTTTCTCCAGGCTCAGCCCCTTTCCAGCTCCCTCAGCCCCTCCTGGGGCTCCAGACCCTTCCCAGCTCCGTCTCTCCCCCGAGGTGGCCGTGCCGGGTGTGTCACCTTCAGCTGGGACTTGTCCCCGATGATGTAGAGCGAGGCGCGGTGCTGCCGCAGGAAGGAGGGCTCGGCGGGGGTCCCGTTGTGCTGTGTCCCCAGCAGGTCCTTCCCTGCCAGGCGGGACCCGATCTCCACGTTCAGGGCGTAGCTGCTCATGCGGCCGCTGGCCCGGATGCTGCCCCACTTCCCTGCGGGACCGCGGCCGGATCAGGGCAGGGCCGGGGCTGGGGGGCTGCGCTGGCCCCACGTCCCCAGCCGGGGGGCTGAGCTGTCCCCGCAGCCCGGCCTGGGGGGCACATGCCAGGGAGGTGCTGGGCACCAGGTTTGCTTTGGCTCCTTCTCCCTCTGGGTGCTGCAGGAATTCCTGCCTGCTGGTTTCCAACCCCGGCGGCTCCGTGTCTCGTCACTGGCACTGTCACATCCCAGTCCAGTGTCACCAGGACCTGCCACCCGCACCACAGCCCTGCCACCTGCGCCACAGCCCTGCCCGCTGTGCCACAGCCCTGCCACCAGCTACACCCCACCCCGGCACCACCACCCGGCACCGCAGAGGCCGAGGAGCCCAAAGCAAACCTGGCGAGGCTGCCCGGTACTTACCGTGCCCGTGGCACACCTGGAGCAGCAGGGGGGCTCGGGGGGTTACTGGGGTTACTGGGCATTAGTGGTGAGGGGCAGGGGGTGAGTGGGGGGTCAGTGGTCAGTCACACCCGGCCGGCTCGGGCGCTTCCGTACCTCGGGGCATCTCGCGGCCCTTCGGCGACGCGCACTTGGGGGTGGACAGGGTGATGACCCTGGCTCTGTGACCCAGCCCTGGGGGCACAGGACGGAAGTGATCTCAGCAAGGGACACGGAGCCACAGACAGGGAATGGGATGGAGGCGATGGCGCCGGGGCTGTGGCCGAGCCCTCCCTCCCTCCCTGCGGCTGCGGCTCAGGTGAGCACCTGCTCTTCCCAGGGAATGAAAACCTGCTCTTCCCAGGGAATGATAACCTGCTCTTCCCAGGGAATCACCTGCTTTTCCCAGGGAATGAAAACCTGCTCTTCGCAGGGAATCATCACCTGCTTTTCCCAGGGAATGAAAACCTGCTCTTCCCAGGGAATCATCACCTGCTTTTCCCAGGGAATCACCTGCTTTTCCCAGGGAATGAAAACCTGCTCTCCCCAGGGAATCATCACCTGCTCTCCCCAGGGAATCATCACCTGCTCTTCCCAGGGAATCATCACCTGCTCTTCTCAGGGAATCACCTGCTCTTCCCAGGGAATGAAAACCTGCTCTTCCCAGGGAATCATCACCTGCTCTTCCCAAGGAATCACCTGCTCTTCCCCAGGAATCATCTGCTCTTCCTCAGGAATCATCACCTGCTTTTCCCAAGGAATCACCTACTCTTCCCCAGGAATCATCACCTGCTCTTCCCAGGGGATCACCTGCTCCCCCCAGAGAAGCATCTACTCTACGAGAGCTGCCCGGGGCTGGGGGTCTCGGCGAGGCCCCCCAGGCAGCGCCCCCGCCCCGTCCTCACCTCCGCGGCTCAAAGTCCCAGGCCCTTCGTCCTTCCCTCCCATCACCTGCTTCATGAGCGATCCCAGCTTAGGCTGCTGCCTCTTGTCGGAGAAATCTGCAGCACCAAGAGAACGTCAGCTCCCGAGGCCCTCCTGGGGCTCCCGAGGCCCTCCTGGAGCCAGGCAGGGGCTGGGAGGAAGCGGCAGCAAGCGGAACCCCGGGGATGCAGAGCCAGCGCGGGAAGCAGCATCCAGCACACAAAACCAGTGCCTGGGGCAGCCCTGGAGGAGGGGGCTTGGCCCCCAGCCCATGATGGGGTCACCCTGTGCCAGCCCTGCCAGGTCACCCTGCCACCCTCAGAGCCAGGCTGAGCCCCTGCTCCGGCTGCGCTCTGGACACGTCCCCTCATGCTGGGGAAAGGCCTCGGAGGGGCTGTCGGGAAGTTCTGTCCCTTCAGGATCAGGGAGCCCCCCTGGGCTCCCCAGAGCCCCCAGCCCCTGATGTGTTCACAGTGATGATGGGTGGGATGATGGGACAGCATGCATGGCCCTGGGACAGGATGGATGGCACCAGGACAGGACAGATGGCACTGGGACAGCATGGATGGCACCAGAGTGTGGCAGGGCGTGATGGAGCTCTGCCCTGCAGGGAAGGGCCAGCTGGGAAGGGCCAGTTGGGAAGGGACAGCTGGGTACGGACTTACCAGGGGTCCCCAGACTGACCCTGGCACCACGAGTGGGGGACACACAGTGCTGAGATCCTGGTGGGAAGGGTCTGTCCCCACCGGCCCCCAGTAAGTGCCCAGATCTCAGCACAGGCTTTGGCTCCCAGTGCTCCCAGCTCCAAGGACACTGGGCTTCCCAAAAATCTCCACGGGCTCCAGTGCTCCAGGGACACTGGGCTTCCCAAAACCCCCAGGGCTCCCAGTGCTCTCAGCTCCAGGGACACCAGATGTCCCAAAACCCATCCCCACCCACAGCCAGGGAGACCCAGCGGAGCTGGGAGCTCTGGAGAGGCTGTGCTGCCTCCTCAGATGTGGGAGCCCGGAGAGCAGCTCCCCTGGGATGCACAGCAGGACACAGGGCTGGCAGGAGCCCACCTGTGCCCCCAGCCCTGTGCCCCCCTCACCTGCACTGCTCATGTGAGCCGAGGTGAAGCCGCTGAGGGTGTTGCGCCCGCCGGCGTCCGAGTAGTGGGGCATGGAATTGATGACGGCCTGCAGGTACTTCTCCTGCTCCAGGCTCGTGGAGTCTGCCTGCGAGGGGCCTGCAGGGGACACCCCACAGTGTCACCTGGATACCCCCAGGTTGTCACCACCTGGAACCAGGAGACCTCTGAGGGTAACCACCCAGAGCAGAGAGACCCCCGAGTGTCACGACCTGGAGCTGAAGAGACCCCCAGGTATCACTGCACCAAGCTAGGGAGACACCTGAGTGTCACCTCCCAGAGCTGGGGAGTCCCCTGAGTGTCACCTCCCAGAGCCAGGGGACTCCCAGACATCACCATGCAGAGCTGGAGACCCCAAAGTGTCACCACCTGGATCCTGGAGACCCCCAAGTACCACTGCCTCAAGCCAGGGGACACCTCAGTGTCACCACCCCAGAGTCAGAGACCCCAAAGCATCACCACCTGAGCCACGGGACTCCTGAGTGTCACCACCTGGAGCCAGGGGACCCCTGAGTGTTATCACCCAGCGCCAGGGGACCCCTGAGTTTCACTGCCCATAGCCAGGGGACCCCCGAGTGTCAACACCTGAGCCACGGGATTCCTGAGTGTCACTGCCCATAGCCAGGGGACACCTGAGTGTCACCACCCAGAGCCAGGGGACCCCTGAATGTCACTGCCCAGAGCCAGGGGCGATCCCACGGCCCCAGCTCTGCGTTCCAGCCGGGGTGGGACGGTCACCTGGGGTGGGGGTGTTCTGGGACTTGAAGAGGCCGACGACGCCCTTGCCGTGGAGGCCCCCGGAGCGCAGGAGCACGGCCTTGGTGCGGGAGTTCCGCCAGCACACCACCGGGAAGCGGCTCTGGCGGTAGCAGCGCGAGATCCGCTGGATGGTGTTGTCCTGGATGCTCTGCGGCACGATCAGCAGCCCGGGGTAGCTGTGGACACAAAGCCCTGAGGTGGCACGGCTCCCCTGAGCCAGCTTTGTCAGTGCTTTAATTAATCCTGAGCAGTGCCCGCTTGGAGACAGCACTATTACCCTTCTCCACACACCTGATTGTTCCTCCGATCACTAAATCAGAACTCTGACTTGGGTAAAACCAACCCTGACAAACTGCACTGAACAAAGCCCAAGGAGTTGAAGGCTGGACACCTGGGAGCCAGAATTTATGGCCCTCCAAGGACACAATGGAGTGACCAGGACCCATGGCCCTCCAAGGAACGTTGGAGTGACCAGGACTCATGGCCCTCCAAGCACACATTGGAGTGACCAGGACTCATGGCCCTCCAAGCACACATTGGAGTGACCAGGACTCATGGCCCTCCAAGCACACATTGGAGTGACCAGGACTCATGGCCCTCCAAGCACACATTGGAGTGACCAGGACTCGTGGTCATTCAAGGAGACATTGGAGTAGATGAAGACAAAGGAAACACTAACAAAGACATTTCAGCCTCAGTGGTGGAAACTCCCCATGTGCGAAAAACATGATAAGAACAGGGGAGAATTCAGACTAATCATGAGAAGTGAGAAATCAATAATCAACAGAGGGCAGAACAGCGATTAATGAAGAGGACCGGGCAACTTAGAGCCAATGCACGCTGGCTAAAAATGTATCAGTGAGTGAGAAAGTTGTGGGGCCCTGCAGGCTGGGTCACACAAGGACAAAGCAATGCTGGACTCGCTGGCACCGCTGGAAGGTTTTACTGATCCCGGCGGTTCTGGGTGTCCTGGTGACACCGGGATCCGCCGGGATCCGCAGGGATCCGTGCCCAGGCCGGCTCACCTGCGGCAGATGGCGTACATGCGGTTGACGGTGGAGATGCGGAAGGGCTCGTTCTTGGAGCGGGTCAGGCTGCTGCTCAGCGTGCCCAGCCCCAGGCGCTGGTAGTCCCGGCAGCAGGCGCGCTCCACGACGTGCGTCATCGTCATCTTCTCCGATGGCCTCATGGTGCTGCTGGGTGTCAGGGTGCTCCTGTCCAGCTCCTCGGACACTGCGGGGACACGGCGGGGCTGGGACACCTCGGCGCACACACGNGAGTGACCAGGACTCATGGCCCTCCAAGCACACATTGGAGTGACCAGGACTCATGGCCCTCCAAGCACACATTGGAGTGACCAGGACTCATGGCCCTCCAAGCACACATTGGAGTGACCAGGACTCATGGCCCTCCAAGCACACATTGGAGTGACCAGGACTCATGGCCCTCCAAGCACACATTGGAGTGACCAGGACTCATGGCCCTCCAAGCACACATTGGAGTGACCAGGACTCATGGCCCTCCAAGCACACATTGGAGTGACCAGGACTCATGGCCCTCCAAGCACACATTGGAGTGACCAGGACTCATGGCCCTCCAAGCACACATTGGAGTGACCAGGACTCATGGCCCTCCAAGCACACATTGGAGTGACCAGGACTCATGGCCCTCCAAGCACACATTGGAGTGACCAGGACTCATGGCCCTCCAAGCACACATTGGAGTGACCAGGACTCATGGCCCTCCAAGCACACATTGGAGTGACCAGGACTCATGGCCCTCCAAGCACACATTGGAGTGACCAGGACTCATGGCCCTCCAAGCACACATTGGAGTGACCAGGACTCATGGCCCTCCAAGCACACATTGGAGTGACCAGGACTCATGGCCCTCCAAGCACACATTGGAGTGACCAGGACTCATGGCCCTCCAAGCACACATTGGAGTGACCAGGACTCATGGCCCTCCAAGCACACATTGGAGTGACCAGGACTCATGGCCCTCCAAGCACACATTGGAGTGACCAGGACTCGTGGTCATTCAAGGAGACATTGGAGTAGATGAAGACAAAGGAAACACTAACAAAGACATTTCAGCCTCAGTGGTGGAAACTCCCCATGTGCGAAAAACATGATAAGAACAGGGGAGAATTCAGACTAATCATGAGAAGTGAGAAATCAATAATCAACAGAGGGCAGAACAGCGATTAATGAAGAGGACCGGGCAACTTAGAGCCAATGCACGCTGGCTAAAAATGTATCAGTGAGTGAGAAAGTTGTGGGGCCCTGCAGGCTGGGTCACACAAGGACAAAGCAATGCTGGACTCGCTGGCACCGCTGGAAGGTTTTACTGATCCCGGCGGTTCTGGGTGTCCTGGTGACACCGGGATCCGCCGGGATCCGCAGGGATCCGTGCCCAGGCCGGCTCACCTGCGGCAGATGGCGTACATGCGGTTGACGGTGGAGATGCGGAAGGGCTCGTTCTTGGAGCGGGTCAGGCTGCTGCTCAGCGTGCCCAGCCCCAGGCGCTGGTAGTCCCGGCAGCAGGCGCGCTCCACGACGTGCGTCATCGTCATCTTCTCCGATGGCCTCATGGTGCTGCTGGGTGTCAGGGTGCTCCTGTCCAGCTCCTCGGACACTGCGGGGACACGGCGGGGCTGGGACACCTCGGCGCACACACGGTGTCCCAGAGCGGCAGGAGGAGGCGGATGGGAGGGAGCAGTGTCCCACCCCGCTGCTGTCACCCGCCACCATCACCAGAGCCCCGGGGTGGTGGTTTTCCAGCCAGCCCAAGACCTCCCTCCGTGCTGGGCTCTCTTCCTGGCCACCACCATCAGCCACAAGCTGGGGTAGCATCGGGAACCGGGAGATGCTCCCACCCTGCTCCCACCACAGGGACACTGGGACTTCTCCCAGGTGGCCGCTGCTCCCTGGCCTTCCCAGGGCGTTCCCAACCTGAGATCTCATCCTCGTTGTCCTCGGGGAAGTGCTGGCTGCCCCGCTGCTCCCAGGCAGGGGGTGTGTACTTCTTGCGGGTCACGTACTGCCGGCCGATCGTCCTCTTGGCGTTCTTCACCAGGTTCTTGGACAGCGTCCTGGGGACACGGGCAAGGGCACAGAGGGACAACGCTGTCACCCAGGCAGGCACAGCCAGGAGCAGCCCTCAGCCTGGGCTGTCACTGTCACATGGGAGGGGACCAACGTGTCACCTGCCAGCTCCTGGCATTCCCAAGGGATCTGGGGAGTTGGGGAGGTGGCATGGGGCAGTGCCCCACGCTCTGGATTGGAGGGGACACGGCCTGCTCCACATCGGAGCTGCCACAGGCAGAGCTCCGGTTCATCTCAGGGGAGGAGGGCTCCAAATCACAGCAAGGGACAGGGATCAAGCACAGAGATCAGGGGATCCACCACAGGGACCCAGGGATCTAGTGAGATCATGGAATCCACGGCAGGGACCTGGGGATCCACCACAGGGACCGGGCGATCCACGGCAGGGCCATTGCCAGGCAAGCCTGGGCTCAGGGCTGCAGCCAGCACTGCAGGACAGTGTCCCCAAGTCACCCAGCACTGCAGGACAATGCTACCCAGTCATTCAGAACTGAAGGACTATGTCCCCAAGTCACCCAATGCGGCAGGACAATGTCCTTGAGTCACCCAGTGCTGCAGGACCATGTCCCCAAGTCACTCAGCACTGCAGCACTGCATCCCTAAGTCACCCAGCACTGCATGATCATGTCCCCAGGTCACCCAGCACTGCATCCCTAAGACACCCTGTGCAAAAACAGTGTCCTTGAGTCACCCAGTGCAGGAATAATGTGTCCCAAAGTCACCCAGCACTGCAGGACAATGTGTCTGAGTCACCCAGCAGTGCAGGGCCATGTGCCCAAGCCAGTCAGCACTGCAGCACTGTGTCCCTGAGCCACCCAGGCCACTGGAACCTCTCCTGTGGGACACCTCCTCAGGTGGGGGATGCCACTGCAACAAACTCCCATTTCCCAGTGTGACCTGTCCTTCCCAGTGTGACTTTGTGGGGCTGGGGACACTGCAGGACAGGGGACATCTGCAGCTCTTTCGTCTCCACAACTCCCTGACAGGAGGGGACAGCTGGTGGGGTCGGGCTCAGACTGGGCCAGGGGAGGCTCAGGGTAGCGACTGGGGAAATTCCTCCTGGAAAGGGATGTCCAGCCCTGGCACAGGTGTGGGGTCCCCATCCCTGGAGGGATTTAAAAGCTGTGTGGAGGTGGCACTTGGGGACACAGGCAGTGCTGGGAATGGCTGAAGTCATTGTCTCACAGGGCTTTTCCAACCCTAAGGATTCCCTGATCCCCAGCAATGCAAACCCTGCACCAGGATGGGTCTGAGCAAGGAGGGCTCAGCTCCCCGTGTCCCCTTCCCTGAGTGCCCCCAGCCCGCTGGCTCTGCTGGAGCAGGGACAGGAGGGGGTGTCCCAGAGGATGAGGCCCACCCAGGTGTGATCCCCTCTCCTGGCACAGGTACCTGAGAGAGGGGTTCTTCTCCTTGGCCTTGGGCTGCATGGCCTGGTTGGGGGACTGGCCCACGGTGAAGGCGAAGGTGCCGCGCACGTGCTGGGGGTAGCGCAGCTTGTGCAGGTGCTTCCGGAAGATCTCGGCGCTGTCCGAGGCCACCTCCTCGTCAAACGCGATCTTCAGCAGCTGCGGGGCACGGCCAGGGGTGACAGCGGGGTCAGGCCAGGGGACAGCCCTTCCCATGGATCAGGGCAGAGCTTGGATCCACCCAGGAGCACCACGAGCACAGGCTGGGCTGAGAGGCTGCCCTGCCTCTCCCTGCATTCCCATTCCCCTTCCCCTGTCCCATCCCCTTTCCACTGTCCCTTTCCTCTGTCCCATTCCCCTTCCCGTCCCATCCACTTTACTCAGTCCCATTCCCGTTCCCCTGTGCCATCCCCTTTCCCTTGTCCCGTTCCCTTTCCTCCTGGAGTCTCCACTCCTGCTCCTGGGTGTCCCTGTGCACGGCAGATTTGGGGGCTCTCTCCCAGGGTCCCACCTGGAATGTGCAGGAGCGCAGCTGCAGCCCCTCCTGGATGAACTGATCTGCCTGGGCCTGGATACTGATCTTCTTCTCTTTGGTCAGCGAGGCGATGGGGAAGGACCGGATCACCACCTGCTCCCCCACTGGACACGGGACAGGAATGAGTCAGTTCCACCCCTGCCTCAGCCCTGGGCAGGGCCAGGCCACCCCAGGCCACCGTTGGTGTGTGTCCCACCAGAGACACAGGTCCATGGGACACAGCAGCCAGAAACAACCAACCCCTGCTCCCCAGGGATCACCAACCCTCCTCTCCAGGGATCACCGACAGCCCCCTGATCCCCAGGGATCACTGACCAGCTCCCTCCTCCTTTAGGATCCCCAAGCCTCCCCGCTGTTCCCCAGGGACCCCCCCTTCCCCGAGGCCGCAGCCGCTCACCCAGGGGGTCCGTGGGGGTTCCCTTGAAGATGATCCTGTAGGTGGTGAGGAACACGGCTCCCTCTGCGGGGAGCAGGGGGGGCCCCCCGACGCTGCCCCCGGCCGCCTCCTCGCGCCCGTCCGGCATCAGGTACACGCGGAGCCCCTCCATCACACACTCCTCCCCCAGCAGCAGGTTGGGCCGCAGCAGCTTTGGCTGGGGGAACAACGAGGGGCTCAGGCCCGTGGGAAGGGTCTCACAGCCCCCACGGCTCTGCTCCCAGCCCAGCAGGGCGTTCCCTACCTTCTGGATGGGAGGAAGCCTCTTGCTCTCCCTGTGCACGGCATCCAGGGTCTCAATGTGCATCTGAACGATGTCTGTGGGAGAGGGGGTGAGTCCTGCCCTCCCAAATCCCACCTGTCCTGCCTGAATCCCACCTGCTCTGCCCGAATCCCACCCTGTCCCTGCCCAAATCCCATCCTGTCCCTGCCAGAATCCCACCTGTCCTGCCCAAATCCCACCCTGTTTCTCCCCGAATTTCACCCTGTCCCTGCCCAAATCCTGCCCTCCCTTACCTGAATCCCACCCTGCCCAAATCCTATCTGCCCTATCCAAATCCCAACCTGCCCTGCCCAAATCTCACCCTGCCCCACTCAAACCCCCCCTGCCTTTCCCAAATC
>VXAX01000995.1:33790-50239 GCA_013399835.1 Leptocoma aspasia | reverse complement strand
CCAAATCCCACCCTGCCTTTCCCAAATCCCACCCTGCCTTTCCCAAATCCACTCTGCCCTGCCCAAATCCTACCCTTCCCTCTCTCGTTCCCTGCGGGATCCCCATGGCCACCCCTGTGTCCTCACCTGGGATCATGACGTGCAGCCCCTTGAGGTGCTCGTTGGTGACGCCGCTCTCGGTGCACACCTTGTCCACAAAGCGGTTGATGAACCTCACCACGGAGTTGGCCACGTCCGAGCTCTCGGCGTCCTCGAAGCCGCTCTCGGTGTCGTAGCTCTCGGCCACGCTGCCCGCGATGCTTCCCGAGGGAAACGGGCAAGGGTCAGCCCAGGACAGCCCTGGCCAGGGGCCACTCCCAGCATGGACCCGGGAGAGCTCCCACTCCTGGTAAAAACCCAGGAGAGCTCCCAGTGCTGACACACACTCGGGAGAGCTCCCACTTGTGACAGAAACCCAGGAAAGCTCTTGCTCCTGGAAAAAGCCAGGAGAGCTCCCACTCCTCATAGGAACACAGGAGAGTTCCTACTCCTGCTATGATACCAGGAGAGCTCCCACTCCTAACAGAGGCCCTGGAAAGCTCCCACTCCTGACAGGAGTCCAGGACTGTTCCCACTCCCAGCATGGACCCAGGAGAGCTCCCACTCCCAGAAAACACCCCTGGGCACCACAGTCCGCCTCAATCCTGACATAATCCTGGAATCCCAGCATGGCTGGGATTGGAAAGACCTCTTACAGGCCACCTGGTCCAACCCCCCACAGCGAGCAGGGACATCTTTCCCTGACGGCAGCCTGGCCCACCCCACGAGCTCTGTCCCAGCTCGGGTCACCCCGGTGTCCCCAGCACCTGTTGGTGACGAAGCTGTTGCTGACGCTCTCCACGTCGCCCAGGCCGGAGCTGCGGAGCAGGCGGTTCTTGCTGGTGTCCAGGGGCAGCAGCAGGTAGCTCATCCTGTTGGCGTAGTGGATGGCCTGGCTGAACACCGTGCTCTCCTCCTTCTGGATCAGCTCCTGCTGCTTCTCCCGGCTCATGGTGGGCCACAGCCGCAGCTGCTCCGAGGCGATCTCCAGCGCCGACTTGGCCTCCTGCGGCTCCTCCGCGCTCTCCTGGAGGGGGAAGGGGATGGGGGATGTCTGCACGGACAGGCCCACAGGGATCTCCCAGAACTGGGGTACAGCCCCCTCATCCTCATCTGAGCAGGCTGCCCACAACAGGCAGCTGCAACGGGATTCCCAGAGCAGCTGTGGCTGCCCCTGGATCCCTGGCAGTGGCCAAGGCCAGGCTGGACACTGGGGCTGGGAGCAGCCTGGGACAGTGCAAGGTGTCCCTGCCATGGCAGGGTAGTACTGGAGGGCTTTGAGGTCCCTGCCCATCCAACCCATTCCATGATTCTGTAACTCCATAATGAGCCCCAGCCCTTTGGGAAGAGCTCTCCTGGGCCACCCTCCCACCTGCTCCGTGTGGTTCTCCTCGGCGCTGTCCAGATAGAGGGCCCGGATGTGGTTCTGGACGTCGCAGTAGAACATGGCCTCCCAGAACTGGATGTTGGTCCACACCACGTGCTCCTGCACGCAGCTGTAGGCGAACTGGGTGATGCCAGGGCTCAGTTTCTGTGGAAGGAGTGGAAAAGATCCCTCTGAACACAGCCTTTGTGCCAAGCTCTCCACTCGGGTGTCCCTGCTCCTCCAGGGAAAGCCCCGGGCAGCCAGCAGGGATGTCTGCACCAGAGCTCCTCCAGCATTCCATGAAAGTTCTCTGGCTCAGAGCCCACCCAGAGCCCAGAGGCTCATCCCAGCCCAGCCTGACCATGGGATCAAGCTAGCATTCCCAAGCAACCCCCTTCCCACAGGCCTCCCTGGGAGCCTTGGGCCAGTCTGGGCTGGGTGGAGCGTTCTGGGCAGGAGCCCTAGGCTGACAAGTCCTGAGGGGACACCCCCCTGCAGCCTCTGCCACCACGGGGCATCCCGAGGGCTCCGGGGTGGGGACACTCACCCTGCAGAAGGCGGTGACCAGCGGCAGCAGGGCGGCGGCGACGCCGTGCTCGTCCATGGCCGTGCAGTCCTGGGGAAGGAGCGGGGGTGACGAGGGGACATTCCGAGGCTGACCCCTGCCGTGCCCCACGGCAAGAAGGAGCCCCCCAGCCCTGCCCCACCTGGAGGCAGCAGTTCATCATGCGGATGACGAAGTCGAACTGCTGGTGGTCCAGCACGGCACGGTTCTGCTGCACGTGCAGGTGCAGCTCCTGGGTCAGGCAGTGCCGGGCGGCCCGGCCCTTCATGGCACGCAGCACGGCCGGGAACAGCTGTGGGAACAACGGGCTTTGTGGGGCGGGACGGGGCCTGGACAGCCCCGCTCCCACACGCAGCTCCGGGTGCGGTGTGGGCCCACACCGGTGTCACGGGATGCACTCGGACACGGAGACAAACCAGGGCAGAACTCCAGGTGTGGCCGGCTGGACGTGGCCGTGGAGGAGGGGGAGGAGCCCAGGGGCACTGGGAGATGGAGCAATGGAGATGAGCTGGTGTGGAGCCACCAGCCAAAACCCCAGGAACACCAGGAGGGGGACACGTCCCGGGTCAGTGGTGGCTACAGCAGTGCTAGGGAATGGTGGGACTCGATGGTCCCAGAGGGATTCCCAATCCAAATGGCTCCATGGTCCTGTTACTGAGGTGGGGTCGGGCTCTGTTCCCAGGGAACAGGGACAGGAGGAGAGGGAACAGATTCAAGCTGTGTCACGGGAGGCTCAGGTTGGACATCAGGAGGAGTTTCTTCCTGGAAAGGATGGTCAGGCACTGGCACAGCTGCCCAGGGAGGTTTGGAGTCCCCACCCCTGGAAGGATTTCAAGGCTATGTGGATGTGGCATTTGGGGACATAGTCAGCGGTGGCTTTGGCAGTGCTGGGGACGGTTGGACTCGATAGGCTCAGAGGGATTTCCCAACCTCAGTAACTCTGTGATTCCCCCGTTATTTTTGACCCTAAGCCAACCAGCAGGACATGGGCACAGCACAGGAAACGTCCTCTCCACCCACAGAGGACAGTGACCCCCCAGCCCAGCCCCTCCTGACCTTTTTGGCCTCCAGCATCTTGTTCTCAAAGACGTAGGAGATGCAGTTCCTGACCACCTCCAGGCGCCGGGCGCTGTTGGCCAGGGCGTTCCCGTTGCGCTCCAGGATGGCAGCTGGGAACAGATCCCGGTCAGGCCCGGCGGGGTGGGACCAGCACCCCTGCTGGGGACACCGTGTCCCCCTGCTCCATGTGACCACCTTCATGGCTCTTGGGAGCCCCTGGGGAGCTGAGGACCCCAAGGAGGTCGGAGCTGCTGTTTCTCCTGTGGTGTGACCCAGAACAGGGCCCCCTGTGCCCCACACACTGATGGAGGGTCCCAAGGGCACCATGGCCTCCCACAGCCCCCCAGGACAGGGTCCCCCTGTGCCCCACACACCGATGGGGGGTCCCGAGGGCACCATGCACTTCTTCTCAGCCTTGACGGCGGGCGGGGCGCTCTGCAGCTTGGCCGTGGCCTGGTCGATGATCCACTGCACGGTGCCCTCGTCCAGGCGTGGGAAGGGCTTCTGGTGCAGGCGCAGGTGACAGCCCTCCGTGGGCTTCTGCACCTTGTGCATGGCCACCGCGGGGTACGGGTTCTCCTGCACGGGGACGGCTCCTGCTCAGCCCCGAGGTCACCGCCTGTCCCCTCCTGGGACAGCAGCCCTCAGCCCCCTGCTCTGCTCTCCCAGCTGGAATCTGCAAGCCCCAGGACCTGCTCGCCCAGGGATGCACAGCTGTGGCACAGCTATGAAGTGCCACCAGGAGCTCCATCCCAGCCAGTCCAGGCTCCCAGGGGGCACTCCTGCCTTCAGATGCCACTGGAAACCTCCAGCTAGGCCAGGGGAGGCTCAGGTTGGACATCAGCAGGGATTCCCTCATGGAAAGGGTGGTCAGGCCTTGGAAGGGGCTGCCCAGTCCCCATCCCTGGAAGTGTCCAAGGAATTCCCGGAGGTGGCACTCAGGGCTCTGGGCTGGGGACAAGCTTGGACTGGATAGCCCTGGGGGTCCTTTCCAACCTCAATGACTCTGGGATTCTGTGATCCTATAAAACCAGGGAATCCCACTCCCAGGACCTCTGGGCACGTCAGGATGTGCCTGACCACACATGACAGCGCAAGGAGGGACAGGACCTGTCACCACGAGCTTATGGAGGGAGGGCAGAGTGACCAGGACTCCACCCCAGGCTCTCCCTGCCCCATTATCCCCAGCACATCCCCACTCCTGCCCGGGGGCTCCAGGACTCACATTTTTGTAGAGTTTCTCTGCCAGCTCCTTGATGTGCCTCAGGATTTTCTGCTTGTTCCCCTCCTCTGCCTTCATGCGCTTCACCTCGTAGGCCACGAGCTGGGGAGGACAGCAGTGACAGGACAGCAGTGACAGGAGCAGCTCCAGAGCCTCTCCCAGACCCGGGGCCATGACAGGTCCCGTTCAGGCCATGGCAGGTCCCGCTCAGGCCCAGCAGGTCCCACTCAGGCAATGGCAGATCTCCCTCAGGCCATGGCAGGTCCCGCTCAGGCCCAGCAGGTCCCACTCAGGCAATGGCAGATCTCCCTCAGGCCATGGCAGGTCCCGCTCAGGCCCAGC
The DNA here is from genome assembly GCA_013399835.1 of Leptocoma aspasia. Classification (NCBI taxonomy): domain Eukaryota; kingdom Metazoa; phylum Chordata; class Aves; order Passeriformes; family Nectariniidae; genus Leptocoma; species Leptocoma aspasia. The sequence continues at coordinate 45,607 of VXAX01000995.1, read as the reverse complement.
AGGTCCCACTCAGGCAATGGCAGATCTCCCTCAGGCCATGGCAGGTCCCGCTCAGGCCCAGCAGGTCCCACTCAGGCAATGGCAGATCTCCCTCAGGCCATGGCAGGTCCCGCTCAGGCNAAGCCTGGAGCACTGGGGGATGTGGGAAGGGGGTGCTGCCCCGAGGTCTCACCTCGTCGAAGAGGTCGATGGGGCGGTAGGGAGCCCCGCGCTCGGTGACAAAGCCAGCGAAGGCCATCCCCTCCAGCACCTTGGTGAGGAAATCGTCCTCCGTGAGCCCCCGCTGGCCCAGGAACGCCGCCTGCACAGCGAACAGCAGCGCCATCAGCACAGTGGGTGACACCAAGCCATGGATGGGCACCTGGGTGGCACTGGGATGGTGCCACCTCGTCCCTGTGCCACCTGGGACAGGGTTGGGTTGGCATGGAAACCTGAGCCTCTGGCCCATGGCAGCAGGACAAGGGGCAAGGGAAGGGCTCTGGTGTCACCTTGGCATGCAGAGGCACGACACAGGGACACAGGGCACAGGGCACAGGTATACAGGGCCAGAGGGATTCTGGGACATATAGGCACAGGGATACAGGGGCAGAGGGACACAGGGATACAGGGCCAGAAGGACCCTAGGACATAGGGGCACAGGGATGCAAGAACATGGGGACACAGGGGCAGAGGGACTCTGGAACACAGGAATACAAGGACAGAGGGATACAGGGACATGGGGACACAGGGGCACAGGGACAAAGGGATGCAGGAATACAGGGACACAGGGGCACAGGAATACAGGGACAGGGGGATACAGGGACACAGAGACATGGGGACACAGGGCCAGAGGGGCACAGGAACACAAGGCCAGAGGGACTCAGGGACACAGGGCCAGAGGACTGCAGGTGGTCCCTCAGCAGTGCCAAGATCTCCCACAAGCCCCAGCTCCTGGCTGAGCTCTGCAGGAGCACCCGAACACTCCAGGGCATGAGCAGGGAAGCGCTGCCTGCCCCGGGAGACCTCGGGACGCTCAAGGACAAACACGGGATGCAGGTGGGCTGGCAGGGATGCCTGGAAAGCCGGGACTGTTTCCTGGACTCGGCTGTCCCAGCCCGGCCTGGACGAGGCCCTCACCTTGTGGAAGCGGATGACGGGCTCGGGGTGGATGCGGATGATGTGCAGGCACCAGCGGTAGCCCTGCAGCAGCTGAGCAAACAGGCGCAGGAACACGGCCCGGATCTCCTTGTCCTGAACAGGGAAGCACAGCCTGGGCTCGTGGGGCACAGGGCAGCTCCCGGGGCAGGAATTTCCCCCCAGCACGGGATCAACCCCAGGGTGAGGGCTGAGATTCCAGGGAAAAGGGACACAGCAGCCAGGATTCACTGCTCTGCCCCCAGGGAGCTGCACAGGGAGGAGAGGGAGCTCTACAGCTCTGGGAGTGCTGCAAGCCCAAACATTCCCTGCCTGCTCCAGCCTGGCCGTGAATCCAGAGCCCACAGCACTTCAGGATCCAGCCACGGCTCAGAGCAGGGCCTCGGATGGACACAGGGCTGGAATGGTGTGTGAGAGCTGGGATGGCCCTGGGGAACAGCCCTCACCAAGAGACCCTCTCCCTCCTGCCCTGGGGTGACCCCAGGGAACAGCCCTCACCCAGGGTCCCTCTCCCTCCTGCCCCGGGGTGTCCCCAGGGAACAGCCCCTCGCCCAGGGTCCCTCACCCTCCTGCCCTAGAGTGTCCCCAAGGAACAGCCCCTCACCCAGGGTCCCTCTCCCTCCTGCCCTGGGGTGTCCCTAGGGAACAGCCCCCCACCCAGGGTCCTTCTCCCTCCTGCCCTAGAGTGTCCCCAGGGAACAGCCCCCCACCCAGGGTCCCTCTCCCTACTGCCTTAGAGTGTCCCCAGGGAACAGCCCTCACCCAGGGTCCCTCTCCCTCCTGCCCCAGGATGTCCCCAGGGAACAGCCCTCACTGAGGGACCCTCTCCCTACTGCCTTAGAGTTTCCCCAGGGAACAGCCCTCACCCAGGGTCCCTCTCCCTCCTGCCCCAGGATGTCCCCAGGGAACAGCCCTCACTGAGGGACCCTCTCCCTACTGCCTTAGAGTGTCCCCAGGGAACAGCCCTCACCCAGGGTCCCTCTCCCTCCTGCCCCAGGATGTCCCCAGGGAACAGCCCTCACTGAGGGACCCTCTCCCTACTGCCTTAGAGTGTCCCCAGGGAACAGCCCTCACCCAGGGTCCCTCTCCCTCCTGCCCCGGGGTGTCCCCAGGGAACAGCCCCTCGCCCAGGGTCCCTCACCCTCCTGCCCTAGAGTGTCCCCAAGGAACAGCCCCTCACCCAGGGTCCCTCTCCCTCCTGCCCCAGGGTGTCCCCAGGGAACAGCCCTCACTGAGGGACCCTCTCCCTACTGCCTTAGAGTGTCCCCAGGGAACAGCCCTCACCCAGGGTCCCTCTCCCTCCTGCCCTGGGGTGTCCCCAGGGAACAGCCCCCCAACCCAGGGTCCCTCTCCCTCCCACCACTCACCTGCATCTTGAGGGAAGAGGCAGAAATGGTAGAAGGGGGGAAGGCGAGATCGGCCACCTCCAGCTCCGGGTCCAGGACCTGCCCAGGGAGAACACTCAGCTCAGGCTCCATCCTGGCTGGAGAAGCCAAGGAGATTTCCCCAGAAACCCCACAGCCCCTGTGGAAAAGGTCTGAGGGGCTTGGAGACAAACCATGGGGGATCAAGAATGCTCTGTTGGGCCTGACCCTGCCTTGGGAAGCACGGCTGGCACTGGGATCCCAGGGAAGGGGGAGCCCCTCCTGCCCTGTCAGGGAGGCCGTCACCTCCCCACTGCTCCCAGGAGGAGCAGGAGCTGCTCCAGCAGCGCCTCAGGAACACAGGAGCAGCCAGGCCACAGCTGCTTCCTGCCCTGGGCCCGGAGCCAGCACCCCATTCCCAGAAATCTCTGCCAAAGGAACCCCCCCTCGGCACTGCTGAACATTAGAGGGCATTGGATTGGGAATGGCCACTGTGACAGGGGCAGCAGCACCCCAGGGCAGGAATCAAGGCTCACAGAGGAATCCCAGCTCCCATGGAAATGTGTGTCATTCCCAGGGTGTTGGCCAGAGGCCATTGGATCAGGAATGGTCCCCGTGACAGGACCCCAAGGCATGGACGGGATCCCAAGGCAGGGACGGGATCCCAAGGCATTGACAGGATCCCAAGGTAGGAATCCTGCTCACAGAGGAGCCCCAGCTCCACTCCCAGCTCCCTGGACACGTGCATCACTCCCAGGGGATGGAGCTGGCACCCCAGGGATGCCGTGGCACTCACCATGGACAGGGCTTCCCGAGTCTGCTGGAGCAGGGGCTCCGGGAGCAGGGAGATGTGCACGCACTCGGGGACGTTCACGGTGCCACCATCCAGGTCCGCGATCACCACGTCCAGCTGGGAGCGGGGACAGGAGTGGGACACAGCCCCGCTTCCCAACCCCACATCCCACATCCCACAGGTGATGGGGAGCTATCCAGGTGAGCTGGCTCAGGAAAGGGCTGGGAGCGGGCTCTGGCTCCTCCCCACCTTCCCTGAGCACTCGGCAGTCCCTGTGTCCCATCTCATCCCTAAATCCAAGGACACACTGGGATCCCTCACTGGGGGGACAGGGGACCTAGCCATTCCCATGTGACCCAGCCACTCCTGTGTGACCCAGCCACTCCCATGTGACCCAGCCACTCCTATGTGACCCAGCCACTCCCCCTGGGTCATGTGGGACACCTGGATGCATCCCGGGCTGAGCACATGGAGCTTGTGGCCCTGGGCACCCGCAGGATGGATCGAGCTGTCACCCAAGCCTGTGACACCCAGGCTGCATGTCCCTGGCACCAGGACAGGGAATGTGGCCTCTCACCAGCTCCTGGGTCTCCGACTGGAAGATGGAGTGGACGCCAATGATGAAGGGGGTGGGGGTGCTCAGCACCTCCAGGAGCTGGGCGGGCAGGATGGGCACGTAGGTGAAACTGCAACCAGAAACAGCCTCAAAGCCAGCCCCAAACACAGCCCCACTGCAGCCACGCCAGCCCTGCCCCACATCCCAGCCCCGTCCCAGCACAGCCAGACACAATCCCAGCTCTGGAGCTGTGTCCAGGGTGTCCCTGGCACCTCCAGCCCCTCAGGCTCCCAAGGGCTGTGGCTGCCCCATCCCTGTGAATGCCCTGAGAGGGACTGGGGACAAGGCCTGGAGGGACAGGACACAGGGAATGGCTTCAGACTGCCAGAGAGCAGGAATGGATGGGATATTGGGAAGGAATTCCTGCCTGGGCTGCAATTGCCAGAGCAGCTGTGGCTGCCCCTGGATCCCTGGCAGTGGCCAAGGCCAGGCTGGACACTGGGGCTGGGAGCAGTCTGGGACAGTGGCAGCTGTCCCTGCCATGGCAGGGGTGGCACTGGAGGGGCTCTGAGGTCCCTTGCCATGCAAATTATCCTGGGATTCCATAATTCCATTATATGATCCCTGTCTGGCCTTTGGGTTATAATCAAAGTCAGACCAAGGAAAAGGTTTCCAGCAGGGCCATTAACTCCAAAAGAATTTCAGGAAAAATTCTCCATGGAAAAGGGGGGTCAGGCCTGGGCAGGGGCTGCCCAGGGAGGTTTGGAGTCCCCATCCCTGCAGGTGACCAAGGAATTCCTGGATGTGACACTCGGGGCTCTGGGCTCGAGACAAGGAGGGGATCAGGAACAGCTTGGACTTGGTGATCCCGGAGGGCTTTTCCAAGCTCAGGGATTCCATAATTCTGTGAAAAGGAAGGTTCCCCTGGGACACCAACAGCCTCTCTGCAGCCTGGGAGGCCAGGCCAGCCTGGAGACAGGAGCTGGCCAGGAACTTCAGCCCATCTGTCCCAGCCTGGCCCCAGCAGAGCTCCTGTTCCCACTCCCTGTGGCACATTCCCAGCTCCCCAGGGTGAGCAGGGTTCCAGCCATCCCACAGGAGTCAGCACAGTGGCTTGGCCACCAGCAGCACAGACACTGCTGGAACACCTCACTCCTGCTCATGGATCATGGAATCTCCTGAGTGGGGAGGGACCACAGGGATGATGGATCCAGCTCCTGGCCCTGCACAGACCCCCAGCAGTCTCCCCCTGTGCATCCCTGGCAGTGCTGTCCAAACACTCCTGGAGCTCTGGGGCTGAGCCCATTCCCTGGGGAGCCTGGGCAGTGCCAGCACCCTCTGGGGAAGGACCTTTCCTGACATCCATCCCATCCCTTCCTGGGCACAGCTCCAGCCGTTCCCTGGGTCCTGTCCCTGCCCACCAGGAAGGACAGAACATTTTCCAGCCCTGCCTCCAGTGCCAGAGCCCATTTTGCTTGGGGGAAGAGGAAGGCAGGGCTGGGAGATTCCCAGTTACTCCCCAGATCCTGGGAGGCACTGAGGGTGGGACAGGGGCACAGGTGGCACAGCTGGAGGCTCGGGGACCCTCACCTGTACTTGAGGGGGAACATGAGAGCCAGGAGGGCCCGGCAGGCGTCCGTCAGCCTCTGGTAGCTGCTGGAGAGGAACAGGATCTTGTGCTCGGTCAGCGCCGCGCAGAACAGGAACAGCACGTTGGTGATGCCTGGGCAGGGCACAGCAGGCGGCTCAGGAATCAGGGGGTCCCTCTGACACCCCCCAGAGACTCCTGATCCCACCCGGGCTGCAGCCCCCTCCCCATGCCTGCGTCCTGCCAGGAGAGGAGCTCAGCATCCCCCCAAAGAGCCACTCCTGGTTCTGGTCACTGCCAGGTGTGCTCCCCCCTTCCTGGAGATGCTCTGTCCCTCCTGGGGCTGGTGGCCTTTCCTGGGGGGCACAAGGCCAGTGGCAGCTGTGGCTGCTCCTCCAGACCCCAGCCTCAATCCCACCCTCCTGGAAAAGGGATGGCACAGCGGGGTCGGGGGGCTTAGCTGGGACAGAGCTCGGAGCCACATGTGGGAGGTGACCCGCAGGGACCCTGGGTGCCATGGGGGCAGGGTGGGGACACATCTCACCAAGCTGGCGGAAGAGCAGGGCCACGCTGCAGCTGCTGACAGGCAGTGAGTCATTGATGGGAGTCTGGATCACCTGCCTGTCCCCTGCTCCCAGCGAGATCGTCCTCTGCAAGGCAACACACACCTGGTCACCAGGGCCACCCAGAGAGGGACCACAACAGGGCAGGGGCAGCCAGACCCCCCAGGCACAGAGCCAGGGCAGCCAGATCCCCCAGGCACAGAGCCAGGGCAGCCAGATCCCCCAGGCACAGGGCCAGGGCAGCCAGATCCCCCCAGGCACAGGGCCAGCGCCACTGTGCCCCAGCACAACCCCCATCTGCTGCGGGAAGAGGGAAAGGGAAAGAGAAAAGGAAAGAGGGAAAGGAAGAGGGAAAGAGAGAAGAAGATGCTGCCACAGCACCCACTGGGTGCTTGACTGGGTCCCTGGGCTGAGGGGAAGGAGGGCACCTCCTGCAACATCCCCAGCCAGCGCCAGAAATGTCCCAATGGCCCCGAGGTCCATGTGCAGATGTGGGACACAATGGCTCTCTGGGACACGAGGGCTCCCCAGGATTTGAGGGACCTCCAGGATGCGAGGGCTTTCCAGGATTCAAAAGCTCTCCAGGCCATGAGGGCTCCCCAGGACTCGAGGGCTCCCCAGAATTCGAGGGGAATTCGAGCCTCTCCCAGGCCCTTGGAGCTGAGGGAGCAGCTCCCCTGTCCCAGCCTGGCTGTGCCCAGGAGCAGCCCCAGCTCCGTGGCCTCTCCAGTGGAAGGAATATCCTGAGGAATATCCTGGGGGAAGGGACAGACACCCCAGGCACAGGATCGGTGCTTCTTCCCTCGTACCACTGAATATTCCCAGCCCTGAGCTCATTCCCAGGGACACAGGGACAGGGACACAGGGACATTTGCACGTCCCCAGGCTGCCCCCAGGCCTCTCTCCTCCCCTTTCCACTCCTCTCCAGGGAAAATGCTCCTGCAGGAGCAGCGCTCCCACTGCAGCCACCTCCCAGCAAGAGCTCGCAGCTCCCGCCAGAACAGCCCCAAAATCCACTGCTGAGCAGAGCCAGAGCCCTGAGCTGGGCTGTCACAACCCCAGGAGGGCACCCTGAGAGGTGTGCCTGGAACTCAGCCCCTTCCCAGAGCCCAGGGACACACAGGGACACACACCCGAGGGTGCCCTGAGACCAGCGGGACCTGGGGCTGGGTCACAGCAATTAACAGAGGCTGCTAATGAGGGGACAGACCAAGAGTGGGGACAGAAAAGGTGGGGAAAAGAAGATGGGGAAGAAAAGGAGTTCGTACCACGGCTTCATCCTCCGCGTCAGGCTGAGGTGGGACAGACAGAAAGCACAGTCAGTTAGGACACACAGACAGGCACAGCGGGGACAGGACACCAGCAGGGACAACGGGGCGGGAGAGGAGCCCACAGACACAGACACCAGCAGGGACAACAGGAGAGGAGCCCACACAGACACAGACATGGAGTGAAAGCAATGCCTACGGCACGGGAAGGAGCGCTGGACACGGCAGGAAAGCAGGAAAACCACGGGAAGGAAGTGCCACCACCAAACCATCCCCCGGTCACACAGTCCCTGTTCCCACGGCACAGAGCCATCCTGCCCCAGCTGGGGGGACGGACCCGTGCCAAGCTCAGCGAGCCATGGTGCCAGGAGAAGCCGTCCTGCTCCAGCAGCCGCTCCTGGTGCCGCCGGGAGGAGCCGGATCCGGGCAGATCCCATGGGAACGGACTGCAAACCCGGGATTCTGGCACAGCCCGGGGATGGGCAGCACCTCGCTCTGCCCCCGGAGCACTGGGACAGGCCTGGCTCCACCCCTCTCCCGCAAATCCTGGCAGCACTGCCGGCTTCTCCCGGGATCCGCAGCACTCTGGGTGCTAGAGGGAGCACTGTCCCAAATCCCGCTGTGACACGGGATCAGGGACAGCCCCCTCGGGGTCACGGCACCGCGGGGAGGAAACCCCTGTGGAGGCACTGGGGCCTGTGCTGCTGTCCCAGTGCCCCGTGCTGCTGTCCCAGTGCCCCGCGGTGCTGTCCCAGTGCCCCGTGCTGCTGTCCCAGTGCCCCGTGCTGCTGTCCCAGTATCCTGCGGTGCTGTCCCAGTGCCCTGCACTGCTGTCTCAGCCTGGCAAGGCTCCTCCACTGGCTCAGCCTGGCTGTGGGATCATTCCTGGCACTCTGTGCTGGGGGAAGGGGAGCTCAGCGGAGGAGAAGGCACATGGGGACACAAGCACACATCCACAGGGGACATCCTAGGGGCCAGCAGGGCAGGAGAGCTCTAGGGCACAAGGCTGCTGTCCCCAGCTTCCTGCCAGCTGGGGGTCCAGCTGGGCTTGCCCTCTCTGCCATCCCCAAGGAGCCTCCCAGCTCCATGTGCTGAGCCCAGCTGGCCCAGAGCAGGGCAGGCTGGAGGGACACATGGCTCTGAGGGGACAGCAGGGGGGTTGGTGGCCTCAGCTCCAGGAGAAGCTGCTGCTTCTCAGGACCCCAGCACAGGCACAGGACACGGACACAGACACAGGACCTGGCACAGGATCCAGCATGGATACGGGCACAGGACCTGGCATGGCCATGGGCACAGGACCTGGCACAGACACAGGCACAGCACCAGGCCAGTGCCCAGAGGACAGCTCCAGGCTGCTGTCCTGGCACTGCTGGCCCTGCTGGCCCGTGTCCCCGCAGCTGTCCCAGCCCTGCTCTCACAGATGGCCCATGACCACTTGGCTCTGGAGCAGCTCTCCACAGGGCAGTCCCACAGGGCTGAGAGCAGAGCCAGACCCCGGGAGTGCCCACGGACCAGGGAGTGTTGCATGGATTGACCAGCACCGACGTGAGCTGCTGGTGGAGCCCCTGGTGCTCCCTCCCAAGGCAGCAGGAGCCAGGACACGGAAGCTGCAGCAGGAGCTCCTTGGCTAATTGAGGATCTGAGTGGGATTTGTGCTTGGAAGCACTCGGGAAGGCAGCAGGGCATGGAGCCAGACCCTGCCCAGGGGGCCCACGGGGCTCTCCTGGCACGGGGAGCAGGGCTGGGGCTGGGCTCTGAGGGGACAGAGCGAGGACAGGGACAGGGCAGGACACCCACCTGCGCTCCCCCCGTGATGGGGATGGTGCAGGTCAACAGGTTCCCGATGACGTTCTCCAGGGACACGCTCAGCCCATCCACATAGATGGTGTAGATCAGCCCCAGGCTGTTCTGGAGAGGGGAGCAGAGCATGGATGAGCAGTGCAGGGAGCTGGGGACACCCCCAGGGCTTGTCCCCGGCCACAAATACACCCTGGGAATGCCAGCTCCAGGTCTTCCTTGAGCACAGGGATGGGATATTCCAGCCAGGAGCATGTCCCCATCCCTGCACCGACCCCACCAGAGCAGGAGAAGTGTCCCCAAGGCCAGAGCTCTACAGGAGCAGTGCTGAGGGACTGTCCAAAGCTCCAGGAGCAGAGGTGACCAGGGCAGCTGGGCTGCTCCAGCCTCCCAGCACTCCCAGTCCCACACAAACCCCAAGGAAGGCATGGGACAAGATCCTTTCCCAGTGAGGGCTGGCTGAGATGATGCCCAAAATTTGGGCGATGCCCTTGACAGCACACCTGGACCCTGGTCAGCCCTGGGTAGTCACTGTGGGTCCCTTCCCACAAAAACAGCCTATTCCAAGTGGGAAGCAACAGCAGTCCCAGCTCAGAGGGAGTCTGGGGGCACCAGCACAGGGCAGCCCTCAAGACAAGCTGGGAATGAGGGATTTGAGGAATTTGTGTTCCAGGCACCCTCAGGGTGTTGTTTCACAGAAGGGAAAACACAAATAGTGGGGTTTGGAGAGCAGGGCCAGGCAGACTCTGGCACAATGGAATAATGAGGGAAGAGCAGGACAAAGCCCTGCCTGCTGGAATAACAAGGGAAGATGAAGTTCAGCTCCCTGGGCACTGGAATAAGGAGCTGGGAACTGTTTCTGTGCAGTCCTAGGGGAGCAGCTGGCAGGACACCTCTGTCTTTGGGAACAAGTGAGGTGACCCTGTCCCCTGGAGTTGCCCCAGCTTTTGCCTGGCAGGTCCCCAGTGTGCTGGCCCAGGCTTAGGAAAACAGATCCTGTATTTCTGAGAATTCCCACTCCACACAAGGCCAGGGATACCTGCCACTGTCCCAGGCTGCTCCCAGCCCCAGCGTCCAGCCTGGCCTTGGCCACTGCCAGGGATCCAGGGGCAGCCACAGCTGCTCTGGCAATTGCAGCCCAGGCAGGAATTCCTTCCCAATATCCCATCCATGCCTGCCCTCTGGCACTGGGAAGCCATTCCCTGTGTCCTGTCCCTCCAGGCCTTGTCCCCAGTCCCTCTGCAGCTCTCCTGGAGCCCCTTTAGGCCCTGCCAGAGGCTCTGAGCTCTCCCTGGATCCTTCTCCTCTCCAGGCTGGGCACTCCCAGCCCCATCCCCATGGATACAATCCATACCCAGCCCTCCCAAGCCCTCCGCAGGCACACAATGCAGCACCTCTGGAGCCAGCAGAGCTGGCACAGACAGTGCTCCCAGGAACAGGCTGTTCCTCACGGGTTTCCATGTGTGGGGCCGGCAGCTGCTCCGTGTCCCGCGGCCGTCCGGGATCAGCGGCAGCTGCCGGCCCCGCAGCTCCGGGGTGCCGAGGGCAGGATGGGCCAGGCTCCCAGGGGCTGTGCCAGCGTGTTCCCACTCCCACAGCCAGGAAGCCTTTCCCAGCACAGCTGCCCTTTCCCCTGAGCAGCAGCCTGCTCCCGACTCACCCGGAACACCTCGGCGTGGTCCAGCCGCGACACCAGCACCAGGCTCTTGGGAGCGAACAGCTGGGCAGGCTGCACGGGGGTCGAGGCCTCCTGCTCCTCCTCCTCACCCTCACCATTCCTGGCATGGCTCTGGGGCTGGGGAGACACAAACCAGCCCGGGCTGGGGGTTAAGGGATGCTCTTCCCTGCCCCAACCTCCCAGTGCCAGGGTCCGGATTCCTGTGGCACAGGGAAGGCAGGAACTCCTGGCCAGTGCCAAAAGCAGCTGGGTGCTTTTCCACCAGCATTGCTGACCTCCCTTCCCGTCCACCCATGGATTCCTGAGGCACAGGGAAGGCAGGAACCCCTGGCCAGTGCCAAAGGCAGCCGGGTCCTTCCCTGTCAGCGCTGCCAGCCCCTGTCCCCATGTCCCCGTGTCCCCGGTACCTGCGGGCTCTCCACGGCCTCCCAGAAGGTGAAGCAGGCGCAGTAGTGCCTCTCCGAGTTGATGTCGGTCAGCACGGCCACGAAGAAGGTGGGGGGGTTCCTCTCGGGGAAGAGCTGCCACCCGCTGGGCTGGCAGAACTGCAGGAGGGACACAGCGGGCTCAGGGGGCTGCCAGACCTCACCACACCAGCTGGCCCCAGCCCCGACCCCAGGGCCCACATCAGCCATGGAGCCTGTGGGGTGAGGGGCAGCTCCACGGGCCGGGAGCAGGGAGAGCACTGGGCAGAGCCCCTGGGGCTCCTGGAACCTCCCAACCCCGCTGGACCAGCTCCGGGAATTCCCAAATCCCCCTGCAGGGAAGCAGGGCCAGTGCTACCCCCTCCTGTCCCCAGGGACAGCAGGAGCTGCCTGGAGAACCCCAGACTGGGAGGAGTTGTGACGGGACAGCCCAGCCAGGCAAGAGCCCTCCAGCTCCTGGGGAAGCTCCGCCCATGGCACAGAGACCCCAAACTCTGCACACTCCCCAGACCCCCATGGCACAGAGACCCCAAACTCCACACAGCCCCATGGCACAGAGACCCCAAACTCTGCACTGCCCCCAGACCCCCATGGCACAGACACCCCAAACTCCACAAGCCCCCAGACCCCCATGGCACTGAGACCCCAAAC
>VXAX01000995.1:22856-33641 GCA_013399835.1 Leptocoma aspasia | reverse complement strand
AGCAGGGAGAGCACTGGGCAGAGCCCCTGGGGCTCCTGGAACCTCCCAACCCCGCTGGACCAGCTCCGGGAATTCCCAAATCCCCCTGCAGGGAAGCAGGGCCAGTGCTACCCCCTCCTGTCCCCAGGGACAGCAGGAGCTGCCTGGAGAACCCCAGACTGGGAGGAGTTGTGACGGGACAGCCCAGCCAGGCAAGAGCCCTCCAGCTCCTGGGGAAGCTCCGCCCATGGCACAGAGACCCCAAACTCTGCACACTCCCCAGACCCCCATGGCACAGAGACCCCAAACTCCACACAGCCCCATGGCACAGAGACCCCAAACTCTGCACACTCCCCAGACCCCCATGGCACAGAGACCCCAAACTCCACACAGCCCCATGGCACAGAGACCCCAAACTCTGCACTGCCCCCAGACCCCCATGGCACAGACACCCCAAACTCCACATGCCCCCATGGCACCAGGCCCCCCAGACCCTGCACACACCCCAGTGCACCGTGGGCCTGACACCCCATGCCAGCACCACACAGAGCCCAGAAGGAAAGGGGACACGTGGGACACGGGCCCTGGAGTGGCTCCAGGAGGTGGCACCACTCCCCTGGTACAAACACCTGCCCGGCTGTGCCATTGTCACTGCACCAGCCCCTGGCACTTGCCAAAGCCCTTCCCAGGGCCGGGGTGATTCCAGCTGCTGGCCCCAGGACTCCCCCGGGCTCCCGGGGGGTTTTCTTTATTTCCTCAGGGCTGCACTGGCTGCTGAGGAGCCGTGGAAAATTCCCTGGGCGCAGGACAGCCTGTCTCCTTCCATCCCAGCTCCTCCCGGGGCTGGGGGCACGCTGAGCACACGGGAATGCAGCAAACCCCGGGAGGAGAACCGTGGCACCAGGGCAGCACCAGGCCTGACGAGCTCAGGAATCCTGCTCCAGCTCCCTCAGAACCCATGGCGGATTCCACCTGAGAGTTTCCAGCTGTTCACCACTCCCCGTGCCCACGGGGCCCACGGAGCCTCCTGTTCTCCCTGGGAAGAGCCCACGGGACAGGAGCTCAGCTTTGTCCAGATCCTTGGGCTGGCAGCAGGAGGGACGGGAGGAAAAAGCACCCCAGGAGCTGCTTCCCAGATTCTGTGTCCCTGGAAAGCAGCACCTCTCCCTCCCGGGGCCTCCAGCCGGCTCCCATCGGAGCACAGGGAAAGGTTTGGCTCAGCAGAACATCAGGATGAGCACACGGTGTCACTGTCCCAGTGTCACTGTCCCGACCTGGCCCTGCGGGAATGAGGGGCCCAGAGCACACAGAGCTGCTGGATCAGGATCATGGAATCACAGAATCCTGGAATGGTTTGGGTGGGAAGGGACCTCAAAGCCTCTCTCCAGTGCCACCCCTGCCATGGCAGGGACAGCTGCCACTGTCCCAGGCTGCTCCCAGCCCCAGTGTCCAGCCTGGCCTTGGCCACTGCCAGGGATCCAGGGGCAGCCACAGCTGCTCTGGCAATTTCAGCCCAGGCAGGAATTCCTTCCCAATATCCCATCTAAATCTAAATCCCATCTAAATCTCCTCTCTTTTAGTTTTAAACCCTTCTCCCTTGTCCCGGGTCCCACCCAGCATTCCCACTGCCACATCCCAGACAGGGATGCACTCCAGGACCACAGTGTCACCCTCCCCTGAGAGACAGGAGGGGTGGGAGGCCCCAAAAATCCACCAAGCCACTTGGAATTCTCCCCAGGCTGTGGGATACAGAGTCAGCTTCCTAAAAATAGCACCTGCTGAGAGGATGGGTCACCAGCAGGTGACACCTGGATCAGGTGACACCACGGGAGCACACGGAAATGTGTGGGAGCACACGGAAACGCAGGAGGCACTCCCAGCCCAGTCTGACCTCACTCCATCCCACCTGGACAATCCATCCTGCAGGAGCCCCGTGATGTCATCCCCCTGCCCCACCTCACCCAGGTCCTCCGGGAAGGAAATCCACGGGAATGGGCACGGGTGGCAGGGCAGGACAGGTGTCCCGTGGAGTCAGCCCCACCTGACCAATGGTGGCACCTGGTGCTCGGCCACCCTCAGGTGTCTCAGGTGAAGGGAAGCAAAACCACAGATCCCCATGGACAGAGCAGGACCATGGAATTGTTTGGGGTGGAAAAGCCCTCTGAGCCAGTCAAGTCCAACCATTCACAGCACTGCCAAGGCCACCACTGACCCTGTCCCCAAGTGCCACATCCACAGGGCTCTGAAATCCCTGCAGGGATGGGGACTCCAGCACTGCCCCGGGCAGCTGTGCCAGGGCTGCCCAGCCCTTTCCAGGAGGGAATTCCCCAAAATCCACCCTGCCCCTGCCCTGGCCCAGCCTGAGGCCGCTCCCTCTCCTCCTGTCCCTGTTCCCTGGGAGCAGAGCGCGACCCCACCGGCTCCACTCTCCTCCTGCACCAGTTCTTCCCCCAGTTACTCCCCAGCCTTTCCCAATGATTCATTTTGCAAGGATCCTGCCTGTGATGTCCCAAGCCATGCTCCTGGTCATTTATTTTTCCTGCTGATCCCACCCAGGGGAATGTGGTGGTGCCTCTCCTCCCTCTGGAGTGCTCCCCAAGCAGCTGCGGGCTCCCAGGGCTCGGCTGCGGCTGCCAGGGGAGGGAAGCACCTGGGGATTGGGATGGCCAGGCTGGACACTGGGGCTTGGGACAGCCTGGGACAGTGGCAGGTGTCTCTGCCATGGCAAGGGTGGCACTGGAGGGGCTCTGAGGTCCCTTCCCACCCAAACCAGTCTGGGATTCCATGGACACACCGGGTGAGGCTCAGCCACCAGTGCCTAAATCCCACCAGCACAGAAAGCTTCTTGCCAGCAACATTCCCATCCTCTGGAAGTGGGGACTGCCAGCCTGTGGACCCTGTCCCAGCAATCCCCCTCACTCAGGGCTGGGACACAGTTTCCTACAGACACCTCTGTCCCTGCCCCAGGGAGCAAACCTTGGGTACACCTGTGCTCACCTCACCACGGAATCCTGGGATGGGTTGGATGGGAAGGGGCTCCAAAGCCCCTCCAGTGCCACCCCTGCCATGGCAGGGACAGCTGCCACTGTCCCAGGCTGCTCCCAGCCCCAGTGTCCAGCCTGGCCTTGGCCACTGCCAGGGATCCAGGGGCAGCCACAGCTGCTCTGGCAATTCCAGCCCAGGCAGGAATTCCTTCCCAATATCCCATCCATGCCTGCCCTCTGGCACTGGGAAGCCATTCCCTGTGTCCTGTCCCTCCAGGCCTTGTCCCCAGTCCCTCTCCTGGAGCCCCTTTAGGCCACGGAAGGTGCTGGATGTCCTGGAATGCTGGCAGAGGTGGAGCAGGTCTGGAGACCTGGACACACCCAGCAGGTGCTAAAACCATCCCAGAGCTGCCTCAGGATACGGAAAATCCCACACCAAGCCCAGCAGACCTGTGGGATCATGGCATGGAAGGTTAAAGCCCAGGGCTGAGGAAGGATCCAAAAGGGAGAGCAGGAATGGCCCTAAGCCCTGCTGGAGCACAGGGAGCCCCTGGGAATGCCCTCAGCAGGCAGCTCCCTCTGCAGGGAGCAGCCCTGGGCAGGCAGGGAGAGGCTCCCAGGGTGATTTATCCACATCCTGTGCCTGTCCCCAGAGGAACTCGAGCCATTAAAATGAGATATTTCTGTTGGGCATTGCTGCAGTACACAGCACACGGCCAGGAGCTCCAAATTCCACCTCCCTGCACACCCTGGGAACGCTTTTTTCCCCAAAAAGCTGTCAAGGAGGATCAGCCCTGACCGCAGTGTCACATCCCACCCGACCCCTGGGATGGGCTCCCGCGGATTTCCTGAGCTGCCTTCAGATCACCCCACGTGCTGCTCCCCCAGGACACTGGAGAGCTTGTGGGAAGCCCAGGAGCCACCCCTGGCTCCCAACAGCACAGGGTTCCAGTTGTTTAAATTCCAGGGATTTTTTGGCTGGACAGTTGGACCCTTGGGAAAAAAAAAAGCATCTTTGCTTCTGCTTGGGACAGTTCCCAAGTCCCTGCAGACACCAGGAAACTAGGAGCAGAAAAATAAAAATAAATGTGTGTTTTTGCCTCGGATAAAACAGCACAGAAAGGTCCCAAATTGCTCTGGGATTTCAGGGGATACGCAAAGGGAAGAGGAGCTGGACATTGCTGATCCCAGTAACAATGGGATGAGGAGCCAGCAACCCCAGTGATCCCAGTGATGATGGGCAGGGACATCTCCCACTGTCCCAGGCTGCTCCCAGGCCCAGTGTCCAGCCTGGCCTTGGCCACTGCCAGGGATCCAGGGGCAGCCACAGCTGCTCTGGCAATTCTATTTCAGGGCCTGCCCACCCTCCCAGCCAGGAATTCCTTCCCAATACCTCACCTAAAAGGATGCCCATCCCTGCAGGGATTTCCCAGGTGGAGTCCCCATCCCTGCAGGGATTTCAAAGCCACGTGGATGTGGCATTTGGGGACATGGGCAGCAGTGGCCCTGGCACCACTGATTGCACTCAATGGGCTCAGAGGGATTTTCCAACCCAAATAAATCCATGAACTCCAGGTGGAACGGAGCAGCTTCCAGAGGGCTCAGCCTGGGGGTCTGTCCCAGCCCATCCTTTTCACTGGGAATGGAGCTCCAGCTCCTCCCTCAGGGTCCCTGGAGCTCCAGGGCACAGGACAGGGATTGGGAAGAGCTCCCACTCCAGTTTAGCAATGAGGGGAACAATCCCACAGCCCTGGATTAGCTGGAGTTGGTCTGGAGGATCCCCACAGCACCAGATTCCGGGAATGTCCCAGCTCCGAGATGATCCCAGCGCGCTCCCAAGAGCCTGTCACCGTGTCCAGAGGGCTGGGGACACCCAGACCCTGGCCCTGGGACCCAGCCTCGGGCAGGGCACCTGGAGCTGGGGGTGCTCAGCCTGGAGAAAAGGAGACTCAGGGGTGACCTCAGCACTCTCTGCAACCCCTGAAAGGTGCCTGTGCTCAGCTGGGCTGGGCTCTGTCTCCAGCAGCACTGACACAACCAGAGCACACAGCCTCGAGCTGCACCAAGGGAAATACAGGCTGGACATGAGGAAGAAGTTTTTCACAGAAAGAGTGATAAAGTTCTGGAATGGCTGCCCGGGGAGGTGCTGGAGTCACCATCCCTGGGTGTGTTTAACCAAAGCCTGGATGTGGCACTGGGTGCCAGGGTTTGGTTGGGGTGTTGGGGCTGGGCTGGACTCAGTGATCTGGAAGGTCTCTTCCAGCCTGGTCATTCTGGGATTCTGTGATGCTGTGAAAGGCCCAGCCATGCTCCTGAGGGGGCTGTGGGCACTAAGGCTGCATCCATGGCTCTTCCAGGGGGCATTCCAGCATCCCAGAAAAGGAGGGGTAGCAGGGAGGCTGGCAGAGGAGCCAGCACACTGGATCCCACCGTTTCTTGAGAGTTCTGCAGCTGGAGACGCACCCAGGACAGGTGGCGACCACTCCCTCATGGCCCCCCAGTGGGACATGTCCCGGTGTCACCCCCCGGTGTCACCTGCAGGTCCCCAGCCACTCACCAGCTCGATGCCCTGTGGGAAGGGGTTGTCCTCCCAGTCCTTCTCCGGGAAGCGCTGCAGGATCTGTCCCTGTCCATCCCCGCTCCCTGCGGAGACAAGGCGGGATTAGAGGGCAGCAGGTACCCCCCACCTGCCCGGAACAACGCCGGGATGCTCCAGCTCTCCATGGATGGGGCAGCACCGGAGGGACCCCGGCCCCCTCCATAGGCCGAGCAGGGAACAGCGGGGATTCCAAGGAATCCCGGAGCAAACAGCTCCCAGAGCCTCCTCTGGAGGTGGGAACGGTACTGGAGCAGCAGCTCCGGTCCCTCTCCAGCCAGAACTTCCTTCCCTGTGATCCCAACACGGACAGCATCCCCACTCTAAGCTGCATTCCTCATCTCCCTGCTGGCCTTTCCCCAGACAACCCTGCTCGGGATTTGCTTTCGGGTTCCCGACAGCTCCTGCTTCCCTGGGGCTTTATGGAGCACTGGGAGCACTCCAAACCCTCACCTGCCCCCGGCCCACACCATTCCAGACCCTAAATCCTGCTGTTTCCCAACGGAGCTGGCCTGGACAGCCTGGGAAAGGCTCAGCAGGGCAGGCAGGCATTCTGGGAGCAGCCGGCTCTGGGACAGCCCGAGGTGACAGCGGCACCAAGTGCTCCTGTCACAGACCCTGCCAGGCTGGGAAGGGCTCCCACACTGCCCACGTCCTTCCAGAGACAGAGCCGCTCCTGGATCCAGCTGGGAACCACAAATCCCGAGGATTCTGGCCCAGCCACGAAGGCAGGAAGCCCCGTGATGGGGAGAGGGGGCTCATTCCAGCCCCTTGCAGAGCTGCTGAGGGATCATCGCATTTCCAGGGACCACCTGGGGCCTCTCCCATCCCGGGAGCTGGGTCCTGGCCATGGAATGGGGCTGGGAAAGCAGGAGGAGCACCAGGGAATGGCTATTTTGGGAGGCCAGACGTGTCCCCAGGGTCCCACTCACCGCCCAGCAGCCACAGCTGGATTTAGCAGGACCAGAAGAGGGAAAGGGAAAGGGGACATTTATAGCCCTGGGCCCAAAACGGAAAGGCTGGAGCCAAACTGGGCACCAAATATCCACAGGGATTGGCTTAACAGGGATTGGGCCAACCAGATCCTGCCTGGCTGTGTGCTCTGACACCACAGCCCTGCTCCCACACCACGTCCCTGCTATGTCACCACGTCCCCCTGGAGGCACCCCTGGCTCCCAGCCCTGGGCAAAGGCTGCCCACTCCCAGTGCCAAGGGCTCGGCTCAAGCTCCAGACAGGAAAATCCCTTGAGACCCACGTGTCAAGATTACAGCTCCAAGCTGTGCCCTCCACATCCAGCCCTGCCACGGCTTCGCTGGAATATCCTCACTTAAAGGGAAATGGATACAAGATCACAAAATCATGGAATGGGTTGGGTAGGAAGGGACCTCAGAGCCCCTCCAGTGCCACCCCTGCCATGGCAGGGACAGCTGCCACTGTCCCAGGCTGCTCCCAGCCCCAGTGTCCAGCCTGGCCTTGGCCACTGCCAGGGATCCAGGGGCAGCCACAGCTGCTCTGGCAATTCCAGCCCAGGCAGGAATTCCTTCCCAATATCCCATCCATGCCTGCCCTCTGGCACTGGGAAGCCATTCCCTGTGTCCTGTCCCTCCAGGCCTTGTCCCCAGTCCCTCTGCAGCCCCTTTAGGCCCTGCCAGAGGCTCTGAGCTCTCCCTGGATCCTTCTCCTCTCCAGGTGAGCAACCCCAGCTCTCCCAGCCTGGATCCCTGGGAACTGAGGGGCTCCAGCCCTGGAGCAGCTCCAGGTGCTGCTGCTGTGTCCCCAGGGCTGCTCTGCAGGTGGGGTCTCACCTGAGGGGGCACAGGGGCAGGGTCCCCCCTCCCCTGCTGCCCACTGGGCTCAGCCCAGCACTGGGGGTCTCAGGCTCATCATCCTCAACAGAAACAGAAATAATTCCGAGGGCCGTTGAGAACAATGGGAATGTCAGCTCCTGGGGTTTTCCCAGAGCCAGGAGCTGCCACCCTTCAGCCAGCTGCAGGCAGGTACATCCTGATTTTAGGGACTGCCACCAACAGCCTGACTCAGGAATCCTGGACACCCCCCAGCACTTCCCTCAGCTGCTCTTCAGGCAGCCCGATCCCAGCTTTCCCACTTCCCACCATTCAGCTCCGTATCGGGCTGCGGGATCGGCGCGTCCCTTCCTGCCCGGGAGAGCTGGACCTGCCCCATCCATTCTCCTGCCACCCCAGCTGAGATCCCTGGGAAAGCTGGAGATTCCTGGGAAAGCACGTGTGCCTGTGAACCTCGGCCTGCAGGCAGCTGCTGCTGCTGCTCCGTCCTTCCTGCGGCTCCTGCAGGGCTGGGGGGACACCTGGGGGAGCCCGGCCCCGCCCGGGCTGCGCCGGGAAGGTCACGGGATGTTGTTGTGACACAGGAAATTCTAAATAAGCCCAGAGGTAAACACGGGGCTGAGCCACGGCACCGGATGACCCCGGGTGGGAGCGCTGGCATGCCGGGACACTGCCGGGAACAGCCGCTGCTCCCGACAGGGGTCACGGACACACGAGCGCCGTCCCTCGCTCCCGGTGTCCCCTAAATGATGGGGCAAGAGGAGCTGGGCCTCAGCACTGCACACAGACCAGCCAGGCCTCTGTCTCCCGGGCTGGAGTGCTCCCAGACCCTGCAGGAGGTGCCCGCCTTCCCTGGAAAACCCGCGGGGGATTCACAGGTCGAGCACGGCAGCCCCAGCCCATCCCAGCCCCGCAGGCAGATCCAGCCAGGGCTCCGGGCAGGGAACCAGCCCTGCAGCAGCTCCTCCAGCCCTTTCCTGAGCAGCTGGATGCGAGGAGAGACAGGAGAAGGGAATTTTCACAGGGATTTGAGGCAAAGGAGCTTGTTTGGAACAAGCCCCGTCCCACCCCTCACGCCCGACACCCTCCACCCCCAGGTGACTGAAGGTGTTCCACCACCAGCACGGGACCCCTGGTCCAGCCAGTCCCCAGGAACACCTCCTCTACAGGCTGGGACACAACTCCCACAACCCTGAATCTCAGAAATTCGGGATGAAATCATCCAGGGAAACAGAACGCTCGGACAACCCCGCTCAGCACTGGAGCTGGCACAGGGTACCCAGAGCAGCTGTGGCTGCCCCTGGATCCCTGGCAGTGGCCAAGGCCAGGCTGGACACTGGGGCTGGGAGCAGCCTGGGACAGTGGAAGGTGTCCCTGCTATGGCACTGGATGAGACTTAAGGTCCCTTCCATCCCAAACCATTCCACAATTCCAAGGCCTCCCCACAGGAGCCAGAGCTGTTCCAGCCCTCCTTCCCCCAGGCTCCAACCTGGAGGTGATCACCACCATCAGCCAGGAAAGAGTGTGGAATCACTTTAGAAACATCCAGTCACTTCAGATACCTTAACTTATCCCGGAAACATTCACTTCACCATTAATGAT
Source organism: Leptocoma aspasia (assembly GCA_013399835.1). Lineage (NCBI taxonomy): Eukaryota > Metazoa > Chordata > Aves > Passeriformes > Nectariniidae > Leptocoma > Leptocoma aspasia. The sequence goes on along the minus strand of VXAX01000995.1, from coordinate 24,674 downwards.
TCTCCAGCTCCCCCCAGGGTCAGCCTCATCCCTGCCTGGAAGCATCAGCTGGGGCTTCCGAGAGCTTCTCGCTGCAGGAATTATTTATAAATTCAGCAGCTTTACAGCACCAGAAAATCCTTAGTGCTTCAAAGCCCTGCCTGGTGTCCCCGAGGTGGCTCCTGCAGAGGCAGGGACAGAGCAGGCACGAGGCCACACAACCTGCCAGGACCTGGAGCTGCTGCCAAGGGCCTCAGAGCCCAGCTCTGATCCCAACCCAGCCCGGAGCTGCTCCAGCACAGGCAAACGAGGCCCAGCCCCAGCACAGGGCACTGATGGGGCTCTTGGAATGAGGCAGGAGCCATGAATCCCTGTGGCAGCATCAAACAGGGACTGGGAAATGCCCCGTGAGCCCTGGGAGCCATTGCACCGACCAACGCCAACCAACACAGCGGGGAGCAGAGCCAGCAGCCCCTGCATCCCTGAGAGCACTCCAGGCCAGGCTGGACACTGGGGCTGGGAGCAGCCTGGGACACTGGGAGGTGTCCCTGCCCATGGTGGCACTGGAGGGGCTCTGAGGTCCCTTCCCACCCAAACAACTCTGGAACTCCCTGATCCTCCAGGCACGCTCTGTCCTACCTGTGCACTGAGTGGTGGCTCCTGCCCAGGGCATGGGACAGGGCCAGTGCAGGGAGGCCACTGCAAGGCTGGCAGAGTCTGGAATGTGAGCCCAGGGGGGCAGGAGGCCAATGGCCCCTGGGNAGCCCTGGCACAGGGATGGAGTCCCCATCTCTGGAGGGATTTCAAAGCCCTGTGGATGTGACACTTGGGGACAGGGTCAGTGGTGGGCTTGGCAGAGCTGGGAACGGTTGGATTCAGTGGTCTGGGAGGGCTTTTCCAACCTGACTCCATGAATCCACGGTGGCAGCAGAGAACAGCCCTGTCCCCAGGGGAGCCCCGTGCAGGACATTCCCACGGGCTTTGGCACCAGCAGCCGCTGCCAGCCCAGGTGGGCCAGAACCAGGGACCAAGGACCAGACCTGCCACGTTCAGCTGCTGGGACAAACCAACAGGGCCACGTCGGGATCAAAACCTGGCACTGGGGCTACGGCAGCTCCCCCTGGAATTCCCCAGGATGCGGGAGGGGCAGAGCCCGGAGCTGGGCCCGGGCCAGGCCAGGCTGCTGCACCTGCCCCGCGTGGCACCGGCTCCGGGCAGGAAGGGACACAGGCAGGAAAGGCTGCAGGAACACGGCTCAACCTCAGCTGCCAGGGAGCTCCACAGCTCCCAGCCACAGGCTGTGTGTCACACCAGGGGGCTGATGGCCTGGGGTGGTGACATCCCATCCCATCCCCAAACCCCTGTGCCACCTCCTGTCATCCCCCCTGTCACATCCAGGAGCTGCATCCCCTTTCCCACACCTGCACCACAATCCCAGAATGGTTTGGGTGGGAAGGGAAGGGACCTCAGAGCCCCTCCAGTGCCACCCCTGCNGAGGTCCCTTCCCGCCAAACCATTCCATGATTCTCGGACACGTCACAACAATCTGAGGACAACCAGCCCATCCTTCACCCCTCTGTTCACCAGGAATCATAACTTGAGTGGGGAGCTGGGATATTCCAGCCCTGGCCATCAGCTCCTCCATCCCAACGAGCAGGAGTAAGGTACAGACAGGGATGAGCCATCCCATCCCATCCCATCCCATCCCGGCCCTGCAGCCCCCTGCCCCCAAGCCCACCCAGAACAACACCCGAGTGTCTGCTGCGGGGACAAAGGAGCCTCTGTCCCCTGTGACGCGTCCCCGCCGGGGGCACGGAGAATGGCTTTTCTATGGAGGGA
>VXAX01000995.1:11962-21992 GCA_013399835.1 Leptocoma aspasia | reverse complement strand
TCCCAACGAGCAGGAGTAAGGTACAGACAGGGATGAGCCATCCCATCCCATCCCATCCCATCCCGGCCCTGCAGCCCCCTGCCCCCAAGCCCACCCAGAACAACACCCGAGTGTCTGCTGCGGGGACAAAGGAGCCTCTGTCCCCTGTGACGCGTCCCCGCCGGGGGCACGGAGAATGGCTTTTCTATGGAGGGAACAAAGGGGCCGTTTGTGGGGCTGGGGGTGGCCCCGCTGCTCCAGCCACAGCCAGAAAGCCCACCCAGCCCAGGGCGAGCACACGGTCCCTGGCCCCACTCCTGGCCACCAGCATGGGATGGGACAGCCCTGTCCCCACCAGCACCAATGGTAGGGGTGCTGGCAGCTCCCTGTGCCAATCCCGGGATCCCTGAGGCTGGGAAAGCCCCCTGGGATCACCGAGTCCAATCTGTGCCCGACCCCCATCTTGTCCCCAGCCCAGAGTCCTGAATGCCACATCCAGGAATTCCTTGGACACCTCCAGGGATGGAGACTCCAAACCTCCCTGGGCAATGGAATCCCTGTTCCAGTGCTGAACAATCCTTTCCACTGAGAAATTCTTCCTGAAGTGGCACTTGCTGGACCCCCAGTGTCCCCTCCAGCTGTCCCCAAGGCCACATCCCCGCTGTGGCACGGCCGCTGTGCCCCCCAGAATGGGACAAGTGAATGCAAAATCCCAAGGAATAATTTCCCACTCGTGGCTCTCTCCATGCTTTAGTGCAATTCCATGGGACAAGGAGCTTGGGAAGGACAAAGCCCTTCCCAGACAGCGGGAACCCTGCAGGAGCAGGGTGACAGGGACACCTCTGGCTCAGCCAAAGGGATTTGGAGGGGATTTAGGGCAAAAGTCTCCACGAAGTCACACCCAGAACAGCAATTCCTGTCCTGAGTGCAGATAAAAAAAGGGAAAAAGTTAGGAATAAGCACCTCATTCCCTGTTTAATGGTCACCTTGGTGATGTCTGAAGACAAGCTTGACCCGCTGGACACAGGGAAGATAAGGATCACCCAGGGAAGATAAGGATCACCCACTATTGGGACACAGAGCTGGGTGAGGAAACAAACTGTCTGCATACAATTCCAGGCTGGAAAAACTCCATCCAGCCATGGAATGTCTCCCATGGGAGGCAAACCCCTCCAGTCTGGGGTCACTCACTCCCAGTTACAGCACCCTGGAGCAGCAGCAGGGGTGTCATTGCCTGGCCAGTGCTGGGACCTGGGGACACTCCCAGCGTGGCACTTCCACGCAGCACGGCTCTCATTCCCTATGGAATTCAGGGAGCAATGGCTTTGGGAGGCTCTGGATGAGCCTCACAGCAACGGGGTGTTTGTAGGAAGCTGAAATGAGGCGGGTGAAGCAGGGGCCAGCACTGATCCCCCCCACCCCGGCTCACACCAGTCCTGTCCCGGGATGTCATCATTCCTCAAACCTCTTCCTAATCCCTCTCAACCTCTCCTGAATCCCTTTCAAATTCAGGAGAAATGTTGGAGAGAGCCATCTCCTCCTGGATGCAGCCCAGGGGCAGTGCCAGGTGCCCTGCCAGGACCTGGGGGTGCAGACTCCCGGGAATCAGGAGCACCGGCAAATCCTTGGCACAGAGTGTGGCTGGAAAATCCCAGGAGCCTGTGGAATGCGGGGTTCTCTGCTCTCCCACCTCCCCAGATCCTGCAGGAGGACCCACTCAGATCCCACCATGCAGAGGGATCCACTGCTCATCCTACACACAGCACGTTTGGGATGGCACTCAGCACGTGCCCCAGGGGCCAGGGAAGATCCCAGGATCCAGGAATGGTCGGTGAAGAGGGAGCAGCCCGGGATGGAATCACTGCTGTCCTGGCAGGGGACAGATCCTGGGAGATCCCCACCATCTCCACACAAAGCTGGGGCTGGGAGCGGGCTCGGCACAGCCTGGGTAGAGCCCGGCTGTTCCCTGACCCCGTTCCAAGGGAGAGCTGTGTTTATCTTTGGAAACATTAAGGCAAAAGAGGAAGTAATTAAATTAAAAGAACCCCGCCTGCTTCCGAGAGCTGGGCGCAGGAAAGCGCTGCCGGGCAGAGGGACACGGACATGGCCCGCAGCTGCCACTGCTCACCCACGGCTGGAGCAGGAACTGCTGCCAGAAATCCCGGGGGGCACGGCCCCACAGCCCCTCAAACCACCTCAAAGCACCACTCACATGGGGCAGGAGCCGGAGGTCCCTTTGGAGGAACCTTCCAGGAAAACTGGAAGCTGTGAGGGCCCAGAAGCTGCTTTAAAGGATCCCAGGTGACCTCTGACAGTCCCTTTGGACCTCATATCCTCTGGGATTCTACCAAGAACAGCCAGGTGACAGTGACACCCAGCTGGGGGGGGAGAATGTCCCTAAAGAGGCTCCATGAGAGCTGCAGAGGGACTGGGGACAAGGCCTGGAGGGACAGGACACAGGGAATGGCTTCCCAGTGCCAGAGGGCAGGCATGGATGGGATATTGGGAAGGAATTCCTGCCTGGGCTGCAATTGCCAGAGCAGCTGTGGCTGCCCCTGGATCCCTGGCAGTGGCCAAGGCCAGGCTGGACACTGGGGCTGGGAGCAGTCTGGGACAGTGGCAGGTGTCCCTGCCATGGCACAGTGACACTGGAGGGCTCTGAGGTCCTTCCCACCCAACCATTCCATGCTTCCCTGACTCCATGACCTGGAGCCAGGTGGGTGCTGTGGCTCAGCTCCCCTGGGAGGAGGATCCCAGTGTCCATCGGGAGTGCTGCTGTCCGGCCGCGGTCCCGTGGCCAGAGCTGCTAAAAACGTTTTGGGGAGGAACCTCTGCTATTTTTACCTGATGCCAAATTCCAGCTGCTTCCCTGGGGAGCCATTCCCAGCTCCACTGGCACCCTGGGTGGTAATTATGGGGCTGCCAACGTTTACCCACGGCCTAAAAACAGCCCTGGCTGCTCCCATGGCCCCTCCTGCCCTGTGGGAAAAATATGTGGGAATTACGAAATGGTTTGGGATAGAAGGGACCTCAGAGCCCCTCCAATGCCACCATGGCAGGGACACCTGCCACTGTCCCAGGCTGCTCCCAGCCCCAGTGTCCAGCCTGGCCTTGGCCACTGCCAGGGATCCAGGGGCAGCCACAGCTGCTCTGGCAGTTCCAGCCCAGGCAGGAATTCCTTCCCAATATCCCATCCATGCCTGCCCTCTGGCAGTGGGAAGCCATTCCCTGTGTCCTGTCCCTCCAGGCCTTATCCCTAGTCCCTCTGCAGCTCTCCTGGAGCCCCTTTAGGCCCTGGAATGTGCTGGAAGCTCTCCCTGGAGCTTCTCCTCTCCAGGTGAGCACCCCCAGTTCTCCCAGCCTGGCTCCAGAGCAGAGCTGTTCCCAGCTGGCAAAGGGACACAGAGGGACAGTGGGACAGGATCCAGCCACAGCCACAGAGCAGCTCCAGGACAAAAGGCCTCAGTGCCAGCCCCAGTCCCATCCGTGTTGAGCAATTCCCTGCAGAGCAGCCAAGGACAGAGGGAAACCCCAAACCCAAATCCCAGCCAGGGCTGTTCCTCACAGATCACACGTGGGTGCCCAAGTCCCTCCCTGCTCCGTCCTGCCAGGGCACAGGGAATGATCCAAGCCCTGCCTCGGTTTGTCTCGACCCTGCAGGGATCATTTCCACCCAGCCTCTGCCAGCATCAACATCTCCCACAAGGGCAGAAGGAGCTTTTGTTCCCTGTGTCCCACACAGCGGTGGCTGCGGGGCCGGAGCGTGGCACATCCAGGGGGGAGCTCTGCAGGGAGGGACAGGGACAGGAACCACGGGGGAGGAATGGAGAAGTGGGAACCAGGTCAGCTTCCACAGGGGCCTCAGCCACCAGAACTGACACGGGAGGAAATGTCCCATCAACACTGGAAGTTTGAGAATTCCCCGAGAACACCACTGACTCTGTCCCCAAGTGCCACATCCACAGAGCTCTGAAATCCCTGCAGGGATGGGGACTCCAGCACTGCCCTGGGCAGCTGTGCCAGGGCTGCCCAGCCCTTTCCAGGAGGGAATTCCCCAAAATCCACCCTGCCCCTGCCCTGGCCCAGCCTGAGGCCGTTCCCTCTCCTCCTGTCCCTGTTCCCTGGGAGCAGAGCCCGACCCCCCCGGCTGTCCCCTCCTGGCAGGGACTTGTGCAGAGCCACAAGGTCCCCCCTGAGCCTCCTTTTCTCCAGGCTCAGCCCCTTTCCAGCTCCCTCAGCCCCTCCTGGGGCTCCAGACCCTTCCCAGCTCCCTGGCTGCTCCTCACAGGATCTGTGCTGCAGAAGGGAATCCCCTCCCCAGGGATCTGCCTCTCCTGGGGCAGCGGGAACAGCCGAGGGTGCAGGAGGAGCCAAGGGGAACTGAAACCCCACTGACCACAGACTGCTCTGGGATGGGGAAACGACCCTGCCCTGGAGCCCTCAGCTTCCTCATCGGCATTTCCCAGAGAAACAGGGAGTTTTTTGAAGCAGGTACAGCTCCCAAGGAGCACCAGCAACCCCAGAGCCTGGACCTGTCCCTCAGCCTGACCCCACAGCCTGGAGAGGAGCCCTGCTCTGCCCAGGCTCGGGAATGCCAATCCCTGCTCTGCCCAGGCTCGGGAATGCCAATCCCTGCTCCCCCCAGACCCCATGGCACACGACCCCAGGGGGTCCAGCCATGGTCCCAGTCCTGCCCCAGTGATCTGGAGCAGCTCCTCACCTCTAATCCTTGGGAATGAGCAGGGAGACAGGAATGGAAGCACCACGGAGTGCTGCCAGCTCCAAGCCCAGCCGGGGGATTACTGGGATTAGTGCATTCCTAGCAGCTCCTGCCACTGTTCCCAATGGACCCCACCAACACCCAGGTCCCCCAAACCCACCTCATCCCCCCACATGGATTATCTGGGAAGTCTGGGACAGGCTGGGATGAGTCCCAAGGTCACAGAGCCGAGTGGTTCTTCCCCAGAGGGTGCTGGCACTGCCCAGGCTCCCCAGGAATGGGCACGGCCCCGAGGCTGCCGGAGCTCCGCTCTCAGGGGTGCCCAGGCTGGGACTGTTGGGGTGTCTGTGCAGGGCCAGGAGCTGGCTCTGTGATCCCTGTGGAGCCCTTCCAGCTCAGGATATTCCAGGATTCACCTGCAGACCTGTCCCTGGAGCTGCTCCCAGCCTGACCCCACTGCTGACACTGAACCAGGACCAGCTCCTGGAGATCAGCAGGACACGGGGCCCTTCCCAGCTTATCCCAGGGGTTTGAGCTGAAAAGGGGAGATTTAGATGGGACATTGGGAAGAATCAATACAAAACATGACTCAAAATTCCCCATTTTAGTGGAAGTTCTAGGAGAATGCAGTTTGCCAAATGGCGACGGACTGGGGACAAGGCCTGGAGGGACAGGACACAGGGAATGGCTTCCCAGTGCCAGAGGGCAGGCATGGATGGGATATTGGGAAGGAATTCCTGCCTGGGCTGCAATTGCCAGAGCAGCTGTGGCTGCCCCTGGATCCCTGGCAGTGGCCAAGGCCAGGCTGGACACTGGGGCTGGGAGCAGCCTGGGACAGTGGCAGCTGTCCCTGCATGGCAGGGGTGGCACTGGAGGGGCTTTGGGGTCTCTTCCCACCCAACCATTCCAGGATTCCATGACCCTGAGGCACACCCACACCTCGGCCAGGGACAGAGGCTCTGTTTGATGGGAAGGGCTGGGAGTCACAGCCCCATGGGATCCTTCCCAGAAGGAAGCACAGCTCTGCTCCTCCACCCAAAGCCAACAGAGCCAGCAGGGGCTGGGCCCTCATGCACCTGGGAGCCGCCCTGGAGGGATCCTGGGGAGCAGAAGACAAGGCTGGAAGGGCTTCCATGTGACTTGAGGAGCTCCTCCATCTCCACCGGCCTAAAATCCCCCATTTCCCCAAAGAACTCAACTGAAACCCTTGGATCAGCTTGACTTTGAGGAAGACAGGAAAGCCTCAGTGGAGTAAGGAAGATGAATTCCCCATTCTGTGGAGCAGAGGAGAATCCAGCTGGAGCAGGAGTGCTCCTCACGGATGTGCCTGGCACATTCCACACATGGAGCTTCCAGCCTTGGAGTGACAGCTCAGACCTGAGAGAGCAAACATTCATCTCTGCTGCTGCTCTGCCAGAAAAACTGAGAATCGTGGGATTCTGGAATGGTTTGGGTGGGAAGGGACCTCAAAGCCCTTCCAGTGCCACCCCTGCCATGGCAGGGACACCTCCCACTGTCCCAGGTGCTTGGCCACAGCCACCACTCTGCCCCAAACAGCTTCAATTTCCCCACAGCAAAACCCTGATTTCCCAGAAAAGAAAAAGCCACTTGGGATTTGACCCAAATAAATCCCATCTCTGGCGCAGGTTTAGGTTTTCCAAACCCTCAACAAGTGACTGACCCTCCGTTCAGCCAAAACATTCTTGGGATTTACCAAGTTGTACAAAAAAAACAACCCTTAAAGAGTTCAACAATAAAATAAACAAGCCCAAACCACCAAGACAACACACGAGGGGTAAAACCAAGTCAGACATGGGGCAAAGGTCAGGGAAAAATGAGCAACAAGCTACTGAAAAATACAAAAATATGGCAATTAACAATAAAATCGACAGAAATACTGAAAATTGAAACATTTTCTCCAACGTCAGCTTCCTTGCTTGGATTTTCAGGAATATTGCATGATGTCCGTGCTGACCCCATCCCCCCGGGGATTTCAGCAGCCCAGCTGGTCCCAGACACACCAGTCCCAGCAAAAAACACCTAAAACCCCCAAAACCACCTGGTAACGGCCAGAAAATCAGCAAACACGCCACCAGCCTTCCAAACTTGGACATGGATTAAGGACTGAGGCTGCTTTGGATGCACAGAGCTCGGGGGAGGAAGGACGGGAGGGCCCCCCCGTGCCCCATCCCGGAGCAGGAGCGACATTCCCAGAGCCAGGATAATCCCTGCGTGGGCACACGGGGCTGGGATCAGCCCAGGCCTGGGATAAACCCCACAGACACAGCCCAGGCCTGCTGCAAACACGGAGCCACCCCGGTGTAGTGCACGGAATGGGAACGCAGCACTGATCCCAAAAGGCCCCGGGAAAACAGAGCCAAGAGGATTCCAGGGCCATGTGGCTTGGGACAGAAGCACAGCCCCGTGCCCAGGAGCTCTGGGGGGACACCAGGGGGAGGGAGGACTCGCAGGCTCCTGATGGGAATATCTGCATCAATTGCAAAGTGGGAAAAATGCCCCAAAATCTGTCCAGAATGAGACAAGGAGCACTGGAACTGCTCTGGACGAGCCCAGCCCCTCCTCATTCCTTCCTTCCCACCCACCCCAGACTGGAGCAGGAGCTGGGATGAGCCCATCATGTCCCTGTCCCTCACTCCAGACCCGGGGAGAGGAGTCCACATTTTCCACCAAACATTTCTGGGAAAAGATCCAAGAGCTGTGAGCAGCTTCCGACTCTCCCCGCTCCTCCAGAGCCCCTTCCTCATCCTCCTCTGGCCCAAAGCCAGGCCCAGGAGATGGGATTTTGCTCTTGGGGGGGTGCATGGTGACATTCGCACCTTGTCCCCCTTTTTCTGTCCCTCCCTCCCAGCCACTCCAGCACTTGGAAAATTCCATGAACCCCAAAGCCCTCATGGGCTGGGATGAGGCAGCAGAGCCAAGGAAAATAATGTGCAATAATCCCATTGCAATGATTTCAGGGACAGAGAAGGGGATGGCTGCAAGAGGGAAGCCATTCCCTGTGTCCTGTCCCTCCAGGCCTTGTCCCCAGTCCCCCTCCAGCTCTCCTGGAGCCCTCTCAGACCCTGGAATGTGCTAGAAGCTCTCCCTGGAGCCTTCCCTTCCAAAGGGGAACATCCCCAGCTCTCTCAGCCTGCCTGGTGACACTGCCACTGTCCCTCAGACAAGCTTTGAATGGCTCAGGAGGACTTATCCCAGGTTATCCCAGGAATGTGCCAAAGCCTGGGCTCTGCTCCCAGCACTGGCACCTGGTGCTGCAGGAATGCCCCCTGAATTTGGCACCTTCAAGGGCCTGGGGCCTTCCTGAGCCTGAGGCAGCAGAACACCCTGGACACTGCCAGGGAGCTCTGGGAAGGGTGTGGAGCCCCAGGAGGGGCTGAGGGAGCTGGAAAGGGGCTGAGCCTGGAGAAAAGGAGGCTCAGGGGGGACCTTGTGGCTCTGCACAAGTCCCTGGCAGGAGGGGACAGCCGGGGGGGTTGGGCTCTGCTCCCAGGGAACAGGGACAGGAGAGGGAACGGCCTCAGGCTGGGCCAGGGCAGGGGCAGGGTGGACACCAGCAGGAATTTCCCCATGGAAAGGGGGGTCAGGCCTTGGCAGGGGCTGCCCAGGGAGGTTTGGAGTGCTCATCCCTGGAGGGATTTCAAAGCCCTGTGGATGTGGCACTTGGGGACAGGGTCAGTGGTGGCCTTGGCAGTGCTGGGGACGGTTGGACTCGATGGGCTCTGAGGGATTTTCCACCCCAAACAATTCCATGATTCAATTTAAAACACTCAACAGAACAGAAAAGCACAAGAGCTGCACGTGGGGGCAGGTGGAGCAGCTGCAGCCAGGTCAGCTCCTCACAGGTGCCAACACCCCCAGGTGAGCTCCCCCCTGCCTGAACAACGTCACCCAGCCCTCAGCACAGCCCCATGCCCCTTCCCCCCTTCCCTGGCTTTTTTTGGAGCTCCAGCATNGGCCCAGGAGATGGGATTTTGCTCTTGGGGTGGTGCATGGTGACATTCGCACCTTGTCCCCCTTTTTCTGTCCCTCCCTCCCAGCCACTCCAGCACTTGGAAAATTCCATGAACCCCAAAGCCCTCATGGGCTGGGATGAGGCAGCAGAGCCAAGGAAAATAATGTGCAATAATCCCACTGCAATGATTTCAGGGACAGAGAAGGGGATGGCTGCAAGAGGGAAGCCATTCCCTGTGTCCTGTCCCTCCAGGCCTTGTCCCCAGTCCCCCTCCAGCTCTCCTGGAGCCCTCTCAGACCCTGGAATGTGCTAGAAGCTCTCCCTGGAGCCTTCCCTTCCAAAGGGGAACATCCCCAGCTCTCTCAGCCTGCCTGGTGACACTGCCACTGTCCCTCAGACAAGCTTTGAATGGCTCAGGAGGACTTATCCCAGGTTATCCCAGGAATGTGCCAAAGCCTGGGCTCTGCTCCCAGCACTGGCACCTGGTGCTGCAGGAATGCCCCCTGAATTTGGCACCTTCAAGGGCCTGGGGCCTTCCTGAGCCTGAGGCAGCAGAACACCCTGGACACTGCCAGGGAGCTCTGGGAAGGGTGTGGAGCCCCAGGAGGGGCTGAGGGAGCTGGAAAGGGGCTGAGCATGGAGAAAAGGAGGCTCAGGGGGTACCTTGTGGCTCTGCACAAGTCCCTGGCAGGAGGGGACAGCCGGGGGGGTTGGGCTCTGCTCCCAGGGAACAGGGACAGGAGAGGGAACGGCCTCAGGCTGGGCCAGGGCAGGGGCAGGGTGGACACCAGCAGGAATTTCCCCATGGAAAGGGGGGTCAGGCCTTGGCAGGGGCTGCCCAGGGAGGTTTGGAGTGCTCATCCCTGGAGGGATTTCAAAGCCCTGTGGATGTGGCACTTGGGGACAGGGTCAGTGGTGGCCTTGGCAGTGCTGGGGACGGTTGGACTCGATGGGCTCTGAGGGATTTTCCACCCCAAACAATTCCATGATTCAATTTAAAACACTCAACAGAACAGAAAAGCACAAGAGCTGCACGTGGGGGCAGGTGGAGCAGCTGCAGCCAGGTCAGCTCCTCACAGGTGCCAACACCCCCAGGTGAGCTCCCCCCTGCCTGAACAACGTCACCCAGCCCTCAGCACAGCCCCATGCCCCTTCCCCCCTTCCCTGGCTTTTTTTGGAGCTCCAGCATCCTGGCAGGGTGGGCAGGGCCTGGGCTGGAATTGCCAGAGCAGCTGTGGCTGCCCCTGGATCCCTGGCAGTGGCCAAGGCCAGGCTGGACACTGGGACTGGGAGCAGCCTGGGACAGTGGCAGCTGTCCCTGCCATGGCAGGGGTGGCACTGGAGGGGCTCTGAGGTCC
>VXAX01000993.1:193878-249022 GCA_013399835.1 Leptocoma aspasia | reverse complement strand
GTGGATTTGGAAAGCGGGGACGAATTTTTTAATTGGACTAAACCCAACGCCCTGAGTTCAAGGGGAGAGAAAACAACAACCGAAGGGGGCACTGGTGGGATGTGGACTTTCGGAAAACTTTCCGAGTCCCCCGGGCCGAGGTGTTTCCAAGGGCAGGAAGTCGCCCCGGATGGCACGGCGGGGGCGGGGGGGGTGTAGCAGGAACCCCTCATTTCGAGTCATGAAGGCTTTAAAACTCCCCAAAGGAGAATGCCGAGTGCTCCCCCGAGTAGGAGGTGCCCTGGAGAGGTTCGTCAGCAGGAGCCTAGGCTCAGGATCACTCCATGAATATTTCTTTTTCCTTCTTTCTCTTGAGATACTACGGCCTGTAATCTAAGTGCCTCAAGACTGCTGTATACAATCTAAGCCGCTCATGTATTTCTATACATTGACAAATGGAACATGCAGCACAAAATTAATGGAAGAGGAAGGTCTTGGCCCTCACCCTGGATAGGCAGCAGCCCCCAGTGGCACTGCAAGCTGCTTCCCCTCTGCCTTGGGTGTGCGCACTGTTTGTAAACACTCACTTCCTGACGTGTTTTCCACTTGGGAAACCAGGAGAAGACCTGCACGCCGACCATGGTGGAGCTTGGTGCCACTTGGGGTAAACAGGAGCAAGAAAGGGCCCATGGGGGTGAAGCGTGCCTTCCATCAAGCCTTTGCTCCTCAGGTAAAGCAAGCGGTGCCCGGGTGGGCATTTGTCCTTCACTGTCATGCAAACAGCCGCAGGTGAGTGCTTGCTCCAGTTTAAGAGACTCTGAAGGAATATTTGCCCCTCACAACCTGTGCATTTAAATCCAAAGCTAGATTGGGCCTACAGGGTTGGGGTTTTTTTAAGCAGAACTCCATAAAGTCAGTAAGGAGTGTTTTAGAATCAATGGCACATGATGGCCTCCAATGAGCACTTAAAGAAGGAAATCTGCAATTCCTTTCTACTCCATGTACTAACTTCAGAAAACAATTTTGTTTCAAATAATATTTTTTTCCCTTTTGACTTGTTTGCTGTTTCAGCTTGAATATAGAGATAGATAAAATAATGCTTGGTGAGATTTGCCCTGGGTTCATGATTTGGGGGGAAGGACAGAGAAATACCTGAGTTTCAAATTAATACTCTGTACTGGAAGTTGGTGGTGTGTGGATTTCAGAGTATGAAATGCATAGTGTGTTATTCACTGTAGCATTAAGAGCCTTCCCCGCCCCCCCCCCAAAATTAGATCTTCAGCTCTTGGTCTGCAGCTCCTATCTCTGACACTCTGAGCTTCTGCTATTTCAGCTACAGTATGCGTAAGATTGCCAAAGCCAGAATAATACAAATCAGAGAGGTTTAAAACAAGCGACTGGGGGGCTAAATGGCTCATTTAGATACACAATCAAACCTCCCTTCACGGGGGGGCGGTGGTTTTTAATCATGCCTTAAAAATTCCTTAAAAGCAGGGGTCTCCCCTCCGCGAGGGGCGGTCGGCAGAGGTGAGTCACCGCTCGCCCGGGCGCTGTGAGGGGAGCGGGGAGCAGAAGGGAGGACAGGCAAGTTGCGTAGCAGGGCTAGGTGGGTTTCCATGCTAAGCACAGCAATTGCGTACGGTCCCTTACGTAACTGTCAGCCGGGGATTCCCTAGACGGGGTCACTTTATTCAACCATTACACAGACCCCGGCCGCAGCTCCGGCGCGGCTGGGCTGCCGCGGCCGCCGCGACTGAGGCTGCGGCTGCTGCAAGGGAGCGCGGCGGCTCCTCACAAAATGGCGGCGCCCATGGAAGCGGCAGCCCCATTTTGTGCCCGGCAGAGCCTGTCAACAAACGCCGACTTGGCCGAGGCTGAGGAACAGAAGGCGGCGGCTCGTTCGAGTTACGGAGCGCAGAGGGAGGAGAGCGGAGGATTTCACCGCCCTCCCGCCGCCGAGAGGAGACTCGAGCGCGCGCGTTGGGGGAGGGAGGAGAGGGAGGTGAAGAGGGACGCGAGCAGCGAGCGAGTCAGAGGCTGCGTTATCCCAGCGCGGAGCTGCGGCGCGGGGGAGGGGAAGGCGAAGGCCAAGGCAGGCGGCCTTGGCGCTGCCCTCGCCGGGGCGTAGCTCCCGGAGACCCGAGAGCTGCGGAGACTCGGGGGCTGCAGGAGCGGCTGGCGACGCCGGGCCGGAGCCCGGGACCGCCCGCGCGGGGGGCGCTGCGCCCCGCTCCCGCGCAGCCCGGGCGGACGGGACCGTTCCTGTCGGATTGCGGCGAACCTGTAATGAATGACAGGACGATCGAGCTCCTTGTGTAGCTAACTAGGTCACTGTCAGCACTTAATTACTGTTTGTTTCATTTTAGTGCGTGCCTTATGAATAAACCGGCTATTAGGCTGATGCTTCAAGTAACATTATCCAGCACCAAGGTACAAAATGTCTGTATTGGACTCTGATCTTGCGTTGCCAGCTTGGTAATAATTACTATTTTACATTAACGCTGTCTTGGTTCTTATAGCTTGGTTATTCGGCTTAGAGCTGAAAGAGGTGGAGATCCCTTACGATAAGGTGGTGAAGCTGATTCTAATATGATACCACCGGGTTCGTTTTATGTTTGTAAACGGGGATCCTCTGTTTTTAGAGGTAGAGAAGGGGCGTGTGCATCAAGACTTTTTTTTTCCTGATCTACTTGTGTTAATATGCATGCTTTTTAATGGTATTAAATAAAGGAAATTACCTATTTCTCATTGAATTTATAATTTTATGTGTACCAAAATTACCTTGATATTAAGGAATTTTGAAATACCTTGTTGCATACTAAAGAGTCAAAGATCAAAAGTAGGGAAAAGGAAAAAATGTTTCTATTTAGGAAAAGGTAATTTTGTTGATCTCTGTATAGTATTTGTCAATGCAATTTGAGTTTGTTTGTAAAATAAAACCCATACTGCTTGTAAATGTTATCGTATACAGTGAATTTCAGTGTATAAATGTTACAGAATTCTTGCAGACAGACAGGATAGATCTAGTACCTGAATTCTCACTATTCAGTGCTGCTTGTATGGGTTTTTGGCCTCTCTGTTGGTTGGGGATTTTTAAGTATAGCTATGTTAAGTGAATGTTCTGTTCTAGCAGCTGTTACCCTGTGTTGCAGGTTTTTTTTTTTTTGTTTTTTACTTTCGTGCTTATTACCTATCTGCAGTATTGCTGCTTTACAAAGAGCAGGCCACAATTGCTCTTGTCAGTGTGCCATTAACTCTGCATTTGCTTTCTGGTGGGTGAAATATTTTCACTCATTTCCATTTTTGCTTGTGCTGCTCTTGAATTGTGGCAACATTATGTTCTGGTGAGTGTAACTAGTATCGCAAGCTCTATGTTACTTGTATTAAATAGTAAACTGTAAATTTAGGAACTGAAGTTAATTTTGTTTGTGTGTATGCGCATGTGCTATATACATAGTTTTTGAAAATGCAGCCTATTAGATGGAGTAGAGAATCCAGTAAATTCCCTCTTAAGACTACAGATGGCATATAATAGAGGTGCAATGTGAAAATAAGCACAAGAATTACAGGATGAACTTCTGGTAGAGGAGGGGGTCAAAAAGGCAAAATTGGCAAATTTTGGTAATATGTAGCTCAATCATATTTAATAAAAAATGTTCAGGTGTTGGAGTAACTGCATATGCTGGTCTGAAGACTTCGCTGTTTGCTGAACTTGCTGTTGCAAAAGTACACTTCAACAAGGGGTGTTTATTCAGTAAGCCCTACCCCTTCTTACTGAATAATAGTTTAAAATTCTTAATTACGTTTTAGTGTGCTAGTTTCTTTTAAAGATTCTGCTACTTAGAATAGACCATAAGTGACTAGTCTTCAATGGTACACCATTAAATCATAAGTGAAAGGTCTTATGCATGAAATTAAATGCTAAACAGCATAGCAAAGGTGGGAAAGTGGAGGTCCAGCATTACAGGCTACTTCTGCACACTTGTTCACAATTTTCAGTACAGTTTTTGGAACTTAGGTACTTCAGGACAGTTGGGTTAGATAATCTTAAAAAAAAAAAAAATTAAAAACACTTTTACATTGAAAAGACCCACCTTCTTAAGCTGTTTATTTAAATAATTTATGACACCCTCCTAAATCTTCCAACAGGATGTGCACCTTCCTCATTTCAACTTCATGGTATTACTACTCAGGAAATAAAACAGAGGGAAAATTTGGCTACATAAACACTATTGAAAATACCCAAGTAAATTGATTAAACACTTTTTAAAATGTTATCTGTAATTGTTGTAATTTTTTAATACTTGCTGTTCTTCACAGAGGTCCACCTCTTGGAATTAGTGAATTTTATGGTTATCTAAACTCTTAAGTTATAAGCACTTCAAAGTTCATGGTTTTTCAGTTGTGCAATAAAGTATGAAAAAGCCGGAAAACCCTAAATGCAACTGAAGGAGAAGTAAAAATAAATACGTAAATGCATTCCCACTTGATTTCAAAACTGCCATACTTTTGAAGTCCTAATTCTTTTGTGGGTCCTGACTTAGGTATTCTGAACGCTCTAGGTTGGCAATACTGCAGCAGTAAGTTTAGAAAGAATGTCAAATTCATATCGTTTTCTTGCAGGCAAAAAAAAAAAATGCTGTTTTAAGTTATCATAAATGTAATGCATATTAGTGCCTCAATGGCAAAAAATGTTTTAATATTCTAGCAAGCACTGGTCTGTAGCACAGAAGTCATGAATGTCCTGACAGCAAATGGGTACAGGTTTTTTCTTTTAAAAAAAAAAAGTATTTGGTCTTAGTAAATTACCTTTACCTTCAATGTCACACATTACTTTCTGATGACCTCTGTGTCAGTGTGATCTGGTAGATGGCACACTTCTCCCTGCCACTATAGCTGTTCCCTGAAATAGCACTAGTGTGATTCATGTTTCTGGTTGAATGTGTGAAAGTTTGATTGAGATGCAAAACTGAGAGAGTTCTTCTGAATGTTAAAAAGGAACCATGCTCAGAAATACAGAAATGATCAGATTAAATTTGGCAAAGGGTTTTTGTAGATCAAGAATTACGGCGTCGTACTTGGATGGGGAAGGTCCAGTTAACTTAAAGCAAAACCAAACCAAATAACTTCATGATGTTTGTTATAAGTAAAAGTAGTGAAATCCTACTACTAGGAGAATTCTCAGTATTGCAGATTTGTCAGCGATATTTCATTGTCACATAGCACTGTCTCATCTTTATATTTTTGCCAATTCAAATGACAGTCAACAGTAGCTAAAATTATGTTGAAATTTCTCTGAGTAAGCAGTTGCCTTACCTAACTTTTATATGGGTGTAAATGAAAAGGGAAGTACTTTGTGCAACTGTGAATGTGTGGACAGACAATACATGTGACAATTTATGCATTTCAGTATAATATGTGCTAGAAGAACACTTCTGAAAAATAATAAATAAAAGAAATGCTGGCCAAATAACATATAAACTAAGTAATCTATTGAAATTTCCCAAGCAAATCAAGAACTTAAAGCACTGAAAACACAGGAATACCCACAGATGTACTTTAAAAGGAAGAAATTTGTTCTTGTTTAATTATGATTCTCAATGTATCTGTTGGTGATAAACTTAATCTGGATTTGGCCTTACAGACTGCTGATAGATAGGTGCATTGCATATCTGTTGTGTTGCCCAGATAAAAGGAAGTGTTTTTATTTTCAGAGTAACCAGAAAACAAATCCCCTCAAACTTAGTGCATTGGTCAAATGCTGATGTGATAGCTAATTTGAAAATCACGCTTAAAACATATGACTTAAATTTTTAACTACAGTTGTGTCTGATATAACTGGAAAAAAAAGCTAATGAGAAATAGTTTTTGAAGTTGTTTACTATAAAGGGTTATCAAATGTAGTTGAGTATCAGTTCCTGTTGCTTGCAGAAACAGGACAGCATTTAAAGCTCTTAGGGGAATCTATGACTGTTAATTTCCAGATATTTAAAAAAATGTTTATTAGGCTGAGCTGCTACTACTTCTGGATTTTGAACCTTAATGTGATATCTGTCTCATGCAGAATCTTGCTGCAAACTCTCTTTGTAAGCAATGAAAATCACNGATTTTGGGGCTTCTGAGGCTTTCAAAGTCTTCATGTTTAAGAGCAGTTGATGCACAGAGCAGGGTCAGTGTCTGGTTCTGAGCTGAACACTTAATAGTGTTCAGAGAAGAGTGAGCATAGTCCCCTAACCCTTTACCAAAAGGCAAAAGTGCAGTCTGGGTATTTGGGTGTAGCCGTGTTCAAACGTGTTACGCAAGCCTTGTCCTTATCTAGCTTGTGTGCAGGCTGGGGAAAGGTCTCTTCCCTCCATGAAACTCCCTTGCCTGTAATAGAAAACAGTCAAGAAGATGGAAAAATTCTAACGCTCTTGCTGAAGAAAAAAAAGAGACGAAAGAAAGTGGGGGTCTTAAGCAAGGGAGTGAGGAAAATGTGATAATTTTGAGTGGGACTACTCCCTCTCCGTGTGCTTTCAAGCAGTGTCACAGGTGATTTTAGATACAGATCTCCTTAGGTGCATTTACCCTAAAGTTTGTTTCTACCTTTTGCTGTTTCGGGAATATTAAGTACTATTCACACTTTATTACAAATCAAGAAATTAGACTTCTTTATTGTTCTAAGTATTTTATTCCAGTTTGTTGAACACAAACTTCCCAGTGGCTTGAGTCACATGCTGCACCACAGACTGCCTTGTAGTAAGTTCCCCAGCATAAACAGGAGTGGCCTGAACTTACAGTGTGGTCTCTCAGAATGAAACTTCTTCCTGTCATGTTTCATACTTCACAAAGTTACTCTAGTGATACTTTACAAAGTCAAAATAGATTTTTTTTTTCTTTAATACTACAAGTTTGGCTAGATTTACAAGACAATAAAAGTGAAGTAAGCCTATCTGTGAATGAAACCCTGAGAATATTGTGTTTCATCTGTTACCTCTAGTTTAATAAGTCTGGGCTCATTCTTCACTTTGCTTTAGGAAAATTAAATAATGTCACAGTTTTTCCTTTGAGAGGTTGCCAAGCTATTACAGAGCCTCCATGGTGTTCCATTGGAATTAATTGTGCTTAGAAGTTATGAAAATGGAGTTGTGTATCCTTAAGTCAGGTGTTTGTGTCATGTTTGCAGTAATATACAGAAATTATAGTATGTATTTGATAGTGTGAATTTCCCCAAGTCATTTAATTTTTCTTCTAAGGAATCATCTCCTTTTGCCAAAATATGCTAGTTAAGTTTTCAAATATGTATTTTAAATTTTTTTTTTTAATATTTGGATAACTAGCTGCAGCCAAGTTAATCTCAGGATCAGTTTACTTATTTATAGAAGATGACACATAGACATTTGTTATGGTTTTTTACTAATTTTTACAATTTACTAATTTTTTTATCTGCCGGGGAGTTCTTGACATTAAATAAAAGTCTAATAGTTTCTGTTTGCATCTGAACATAAAATTATGTATAATTACATGTAAACCTTAACATATATGAAAATTAAGTTGAAGAATTCAGTGCTCATTGCTTAAGTTTTCCATCTGTGACATCATGCATGTGTATCATGATAATCCTTAATTATATGTTCACTGATCCTTCAGTTTGAGATGGAAACGTCCCCCTGAATTAAAAAAATAGAAAAGTTATTTCTCTGTATCTGATGTTAAGTGTTTATCTGAATACAGATTTTCTTTTTGCTTTTCCTGTGTGCTTTTCTAGAGTAATCATTAGGAGAGCATCTGAATGCTCATACTAATGAGTTCCCAAAATTCTGAACTTGTAGCATTATCATCACTGTATTGCTGAGAAAGCCAAGGCATAGAGGGATTCAATAAAAGAATGGCTGCTAAATTGGGTTGGTTTTCATTTAATCAAAGCACAGTTTCACTGAATATAATGTACAGGTTATTTGAGGGTAGAGGTTGTTCAGCAGTAGGAGTGCTAGCCATAATTTTAGAGCTGTGTTAAATTCAGCAGTAGGCTTTTTCTTGAGCTTGTGGGTACATGCTGTGGTCCTGTCTGCATTATTAGGGCTTTTCCTGGTGCAGCATTATTGGGATGCTCTGTTCCTCAGAGCGTTTGCAGTGCTGAGAAGGCTCTATGCAGACGGTAGATTCTCCTTGATATTTCTGCATTTATTTTCCAGCGGCTTGAATTTGGAACTCAGAAAATGAGAAGCACTTCGTTAGAGGCCACCAGTTCGATACAAGAAACTTGCTACTCTGTAAATCCCTGATAAAGACAGAAATAGACGTGGTGTGTACCCAACAGGATGCATTTGCGGTAGCCTCCCAACATCCCCTATCCCTCCCTCCCCCCGAGGCTGCTGCTGGCTTTTGGCAGGGCCTGGGTGCCAGAAGAGGGAGCACGGAACACAGCAGAGCCCCAGCCTGAATGTCCCTGCTGCTGCCTCAGGTAGGAGGAACTCTGCAAGGGCCAACCTGCAGCATTGCTGATGCCACAGGTTTTTCAGAAAACCCAGCTTCTAGCTCTTAATATATTTTTCATTATTACTGTTTTTTGTTGTGCTTGTGCAGCTTGAGATTCAAGAGCTTATAGCTTCATCACATTGTTCAATAGGAAAACTGCCCAAAAGGCATATCTCTGATTCAAAGGCTACTCTCCCACTAAATTTCAAATTCTCTCTTCAAAGTAAAGGCGTTTTCAAGTACATTAAGAGGGGTTTTTTTCTGTACTTGAGTAAAAATGGGAGATTTTTTCCTTCTTCAGTTTCACACTTGGATTTTTGTTAAAAAGTTCTTTTGAAAACATCAGCTTGAGGCAGACACGTGGCCTGGAAAACTTAAACTCAGGTAGTATTAAAGTTGAAAAAACCAGCATATTTTCAGTTGTTTCTTCTGATAACATGGGTTAGAACCTGAAGCTCTATTGAATTTCAACCCTGAAAACATATTCTAGTAGCTGTTTGGCTCTGTTGGCATTTATAGTCATTATATGCAATGTGATTGCGAAATACCTGTACACTGGGTTCAAATACAGAAAGTCAACTATCCTTTAATATACTTAGCTCATGCCAATATAATGCTTATTACTCAGAATAACACTGTCCAATACAGAGGCCTTACATGAGAGGAAGCTAGCAAGTCCTGTACTTCTCATCTAAGTAGTAAAAAATATTCTTTATAGTGGTGATTCTTGGTTCTGGCTTCCTCCAACGGGTTTAGGTCTCTGGGTAGCTGAAGCAGTTATGTTAGTCTTTAGCAGTATCCAGACTGTATGTCTTTGCTGTGCAGAGCTGTGATCATCACATCCAGTCCTAATTTGTTACAGGACCACGGTCAAAGAATGGAACAGTTTTGTTAACTAGCTGAATGGCATGGGAGAATTCCCGAAAGGTTACTTAGTTTACTAATCTCTCAGGATTCTGGTGGCTCAAGAGGTTCTGGTGGCTTCATTGCTAGCAAAGGCTTAGCCTTGTAAGTACTGTCTGCCTTTTAAATTTTTATTTATTTGTTTAAGTTTTAAGAAAGAACTGACTGATGAATGGCTAGCATTTATAATGTTGAAAGGTTTTTTTTGTTCTCACTTTGGTGCTACTGGCTTCACTTAGGTCTGAGAATGATAGAAGAGCTTTACACACCTGTTTGCTTTATTTTTCCTGACTCCCTCTACATCTCATTGTCACAAAATGTTTGAGACATGTCTTGTGATTAGAACACCAAGGGCTACTCCATGGTCACATGCCTCTTTCTTGAGGGGAGGGGAAAACACAAAAAACCTAAAAAAACCCAAACCAAACAAACAAAAAACCAAACAAACCAACCCAAAAAAGCACCATAAAACCCCCCAAACCTATAGCTGGGGAGAGGGAAGAGTTTCCAATTCCAGTACATGTTCTTCATAAGCACAATTACTGTAGAATAAAGAGGTTTATGGCTTGAATTCAATAATACTGTTCTGTAAAAAAAACTTTTCATTCAATACTTGACTGGGTATTTGGATGATATACTGAACATCTGTTGTAATGAAGAGTCACCAAAGGTCTGCTTTTTGATGTTCTTCTGGTTCCAGGGAAGAGGCAGAAAGAAAGACTTGCTTTTTGTTTGCTGTTGCTGGTTTCAATGGCCAGTTGTGGTTCCTAAGTATAGAGGTTAGTGAAGCTGACTTCTATATGCCTGCAACTGGTTCAGTGCTGGCTGGAGAGAATCAGGCACTTCTCAAACAAATCGTTGAAGCAGCTTCAATATTCTTCACCATCTTTTCATGGAACGTGGGGGAATATTAGCAAATTTCTGAAGGAAAAATTGGCCAGCAGGATTTTATATGGCCTTTTAGGTAGCTCAGCACATTTCCCCCTGCCTTAGTACATGACAAAACTCCACCACAAAGCATATGCTGTGCGGTCACCAGCCTTTTATAAAGCTGTCATGCACATTGAAACACTGCAGCTTTCTAGGTGTTTTGAAAGTGGGTGTCCTCTCTGATGGAGTTTTGTCTATTGCCACACCATAGTACTGTGCTCTGGATGTTAGGAACAAATTTTAAAATTAGCTAAAGCAAAGCCACTGATCACCTAATTGGGTTATTGCCTTAGTAAAGCTTGCTGATCCTTTATATGGAGTAGCTGTAAATATTAACACCCAGAACTTTGTAAATGCAAATAAAGTTATGGGAAGTTTAACATTTGGAAAGGAAGTAGTAAATAGGCATATGCAGGAGCCTGGGTGTGTCAGGAGGAGAAGCCACTGCAGGCCAGCTATCTTGGGTGGCACGTTTGGAGCGCAAACTATCAAATGCGGCACTGTACCAGCCTCGCTTGTGCGCTGTTCTTTGTGCTGGTGCTCCCACGTATCAGCCAAAGAACAGGAGCTCTTTAATTCACAGCTCTCAGCATTACTTCCAAGGCTTGAACTCAACTACCTAAAAGGGGTTTGTATATACATGTATATCTGTTGGAACTGGAGTCCAGGATTTGAGCGTCGTTTCTCAGAAAATGTTGGATCATCTCGTAAAACTGGAGTACTAGTATTATGTGTAATGTCTTATGGATGTTTAAAAGTAGTCAGGATTTAAGTACTGATTAAACAGTTCACTTTATCATCCTTCTTTTGTGTCAAAATTAATTGGACAAAACTGCTGCCAATTCACTACTCAAAGATGGTAAGTAAAGATACTTGCAGAGAAACTCACCAGTTGAGTTCATATTCTGCAGCAGTGTTGCCAATTAACTTTCAGTAAGGGTTTACAACTTTAAAGTACTTCATATATATCTTGATCTCTAAAAAATGAGTTTTCAGCATTTTTGTAAAGTTGGGAGAGAAAAATAGATTGTTAAAATTTTTTGGTCTGAATATAAGATAGCACAGTTTGAATGTATATACATTTGTAGTGTTTGATCCCAGAGTTTAGCCACACTAAGCTCTTTCTCGTATACTCCATGGTGAACCATTTAGACAAGAAACAAGGGTGTGTGGAGAGGAGATGGGAGAATTGCAAGCAGACGGTAGTTGTGTTACTCCTTTGCACATCAGTCACTTCTGAAAGTACACTGTAATTTCAGTAGAATTTAGCAGTGTTTTGCACATTGTTACATTAGTTTAAAAAAATTTATATTTTGCAGTTGTGATTTAACTTACAGACATGAACAATAAAGTTTTGTTATTTGAACTTCTGCCTAATTGTAATGAAAGGAGAAGTACAAGCTCTGCAAACAGATTTTATTGAAGTATGAAAACAGAGCCAGCAGTTTACACAATCTACAGAAATGACATGTCATTACCACAAACTAGCTACTACAGGAAGTAACTCTTGAATTATGTGCCAGATTATGTATTAACTTAAGACTCTGCATATATAAAATTATTTGGGGACAAATATTCCATGTTCTTTAACAGCCCCTTAAACCTCTGGGGAAGAAAAATCTTAGGAGACAACTCCTAACTCTTTTATTTGACAAGTTTTGCTGTAAAAGCTCAAATCTCTTCAAAATACGGAATTTAATGTAACTAAGGAGGCAATTGTTTCATGGGATCACCTCTGAGACAGGAAAATATGTGTGCACAATATCCACGTCTCCTCTTGACCAACATGGGTTTCTCATGGTGCTGTTTCCTTATAGGAACAACTGAGATTTTGGGTAAATCCCTGATGCTGAAAACCTGCAGGTAAATAATTTAGATAATGATGTCGCTAACCTAATGCAGTAGTTGACTTGTCAAACTAGTAGCTCATGAATTTGTAGCATTTGTAGTCTGAGTAGCTAGCTTCTGAATGTTAGTGATAGCTTTGCCCTGCAGCAGAACGGCTTTCTACAGTTACGCACTAAATACTCAAAACTGATGGCAGGTCTGGAACCACTCTTAGTAGTTAGGTAACAACAAGTTGTTCCACAATTTCTTAGTAAACTAGGTGCTGCCTCTAAAAAGAAGCACATCATGCATCTTTGTCCTCTTCTTCCTTCCTTCCTCTTGGCATTAGCATTTCACACACCTGTACTGCAATAAAGATTAATTCAGCTGGAGATTTACAGGACAAAAAATTGACTTTCAAATGGTCTTGCTACCACTGTGTGAAGGGCAGCATCAGTGCAAGAGAATGTAGAAATAAGAATCAGAGAAAGACAGGACTCCTTCTTCCTCTAGTCCTCCTTCAAAGGCTCCAGCATCCACACTATTCAGATAACAACAGCAGGACAGAACATTGTCCCCCTTGTTATCACTGGTGAGGGAGTAGAAGAAATCTGAAGTCAAGGCGATTAGGTGCTGCTAGCACTTCCTTGTTGCTCTTTAAAAGGACGATAAAGTGGTGACTCTTTGATAAATATTTCCTCTAGTTTGCTTAGCCCACTTGTCATAAGCATTTTGAAAGGAGTGCACCTGGCTGAATTGTTAACTGTGCTCTTATTTCTTTTTCAGGGGAGGTGGGGTACAACTGTCATCTTGTGGTGTTTTTAAGAAAACAGAAATAGAAAACTAACTTTCATTTTATATGCAGCATGTCCCTGTGGGATGGACATAGATGATACAAAAATGAGTTAGGAAAGGCTTTTTGGCTGATAATAAGTGTTATATTTTCCTTCTGTTGCTAGCTTTAAGTTTGTTTGCCCCCAAACTTTGCACTGCATCCAAAGACCTAAAATTTGGAATCTGCAGGCCTTGGAGATGGAGGGAAGTTGAGCATAAAGAGAGCCTGCTGAGTATTTTCAAGACTGAGATTTGGAAATAAGTTTCTCTCCTCCACTTATGAAGAATCTAATATAGGACCTTTTGGATGGCACATCTATATTTAGATTTTCTTTACCTATATCCTTTTTTTTCGCCTTTATTTTTATATGGACAAGCTTTAAAATAAATGCATATATGAAATAAATTCCACATCTAAAGTCTTGCAAATAAGGGATGCTGTAGGAGTGGTATACTTCCTACATGTTTTCATATAGATGGGTGGGACAAAGGACATATATCACAGCCTTGATTTTGGTAAGATTAATGTTTTCAGTCAACATTAAACCTGAATGCTGAAGTACCAAAACACTGCCTTGTCTACTGTTGCCCTCCCATAGACCCATTGGTTTTAGCTCTTGGTAATTCTCATCCATTTTAGGCTTCTTTCCATCTTCCACTTCCTCGGCCTCTTCTCAGCAGCACTTTGCCACTGGAGCTACAGAATATCTATCTGGAGATTCATGACACCTTGTAAGTGTGGAGGGGAGAATGAAATTGCAGTTAATCCCAGATTATTAATTTTATGTTGTGAACAGTAAAGTTAAGTAACTAAAAAAGAAGTACAGACTTTTAACTGTTGATTTTCAATTAGAACTCCTTCCCTTCCCTATGCAATTATATCAAATCCATGCTGCGCTTTAGAGAAATGGGGAGAGGTAGCTCTTCTAACAGCTCACAGTGGAAATTTTAGCATTCCAGTGGTGCAAAAGGGTTTGTCTGGAGCCCAGAATAGTGCAGCATCATCATCCTCACACCTCCTCTGTCTTCAACAGCTAATGGCTTGGTTTCTGCAGAATAACACAATGGCTAATCCTGTGTAAGAGTCCCAGTATAGGTATGACTTTAAATCTCTTGAAAGGCTCCAGAAGGACAAGTCAAATGCCTCTGCATATGAATGAAAAAGAAATGTGCAGTTTAGACCTTGAGACAAGTAGTCAAAATTAAGTAAATTAATGTTACTCAGTGAAAACTTTTTTTTACAATAAGACATAAAAAAAAAAGAATCTGCATTTATTGTGCAAGTATATGGGAAATCTGCATTTATTAAGCAGAGGATATGGGACAGTGAAAACGGATATGAAGAAACAGGATAACTTATTTTTCCCTCTTCTTAAAAGCAAAAATGCCATATTTTAGGTAAAAGTCCATACTTTCTAGCCCAGCTGTTGTGGTTCACGTGCAACTGAGAAATACTATATAAAGCACTTGCTGTTACAATAGAATTTCTCTCTCACTTTACTGCAGTTGCCTTCTAAGCCAGGCCCTAGTTCTGCATTTTGTGTAAAATAAAAGGAGCCAGGTGCCTCAGAATTGCCGAGACTGAACTGGGAGAGCAACATCACAATTTTTCTTTAACTGTAGCCATTGGTGTTTCACATACAGTTAACATCCTTTAAAGTTTTTCATTTCACTTAAAATCCTTCAAATCCTTTTAATCTTTTTTTCCAAATAGCTATTGAAGTTTTATTTGTTTGGTAGAAAAAAAAATCAGAAACAGCTGATTATTAAAAATGGAGATACTAAACATGGCTCTCAACTGACACCAAACTAAGTTTTCACACAGAATATTTTCCTATTTCAAGAGAACTTTCCTGTAATCGAAAAACATAACTGCATATTTGTGAAATCTTCAATAACATTATAGGATTTTTAATGCATAAAGTTGTGCATGGAGGTAACTGAAAGAGCTTGGCTTAAGAGTGTAAAGGCTTCCTGGCAGAGACTGTTACCTTCAGGACCAGCATTTTCCCATTACTCAAGCTCAGAGACTTTTCTCTCTTGTGTAGGATATGATTCAAGGAGTGCCCCACACAAGTTTCTCTTGGAGACAGTACGGAGGTGAGTGAGTATCAGAGGGAGAGAGTTGTTTTCTGTTTATTAGATTCGGATACAGATTATTCAAGATACGGATGCGCCTCTCCAAAGTTTTCTCCAAAGTCAGCTTTTCACTCAGCATGGCTTAAAAAGTCTGGGTCCTGTCATCTCCTGTGCAAACCAGGAACCTTAACTGCTCAGAAGGTCATGTGTTTCTGATAAATGTTCAGTTCGTTGTTACTTTAGAACAAGAAGAGTTCAGAAGCTTGAACAGCAGAATTACAGACTTGGAAAGTTATGCAGACATCAGTAAGTTCAGAATTCTATGGCCACATTAAATAGCAGGAGCTGTGAAGTGACAAAACTTTCATTGCTGAATCAATATGGAGCCGTTCTCCTCAGGAGTCTTCCCTCAGGGAAGCAGGTCTAATCCTCACTATGTCAAGACTCCTTGGGCACATGAAATTATAATGGAAGCTTATTGCCAAGTGAAATATGGCAACAGGGAGTCATATCCAGTACTGTTGCACCTGGTGAAAGCCTACATGCCAGCCTTGGCACTGGTGAGTCTTGGTGTGCTGTCTGTTCCTTGGACACTGGTGAGTGGATAGGACTCAACATGAGTAGGGCTGCTCTGCTCATCTCCAGAGCTAGCACCAACAACCTGAGAATGTCCCCTTAGTCTCCTTGTCCACTCCTAGCCTCAGTAGAGGTGATGAAGGTAGCACTTGTCACAAGAGGCCTTGGCACAACATTTCTAACCTCCTTATCACATTTATCCTTGGGATGTGTTACTAGCCCTTTGCATCAGAGCCACAGTATTCCTCAGCACTACAGCTGTGCTAAAGGAGCCTTCTCCCCAAGATTGCCTGTGGCAGGTGATAAGGATATTCAGTTTTTGAAGGTGAAGTGAGATCTCTGCTGTCAAACATTGAAAGTACAACTCCTTGTTCTATAGAACACCAGGTTCCAAACATGTCAGCACTTGAAGGATGGATCAAGTGCAGAAAATTCAATGACAATTTCCTGACATAGGTGATTGGTGAGGTAACTAGAGGAGATGCCCTGGCTGGACTTATTACTCATGAACAATCTGTGTGAGGGTGTAGAAGTTGAAGGCAGCTTTGGCTGCAACTCTGAGTTTGTATCATTTAAAATCCTGAGATAAACAAGAAAGCTAATAAAATTGTCAGTCCTGACTTCCAAAGGGCAAATTTCAGCTTGTTTGGGAATCTGCTGGACAGGCTCACATGAGAGGCAGTCAGTTGCCCTGGCACAGCTAGTTGAACTTAAAGAACAACATTCTCCAAACACAGAACTGGTCCCTTCCAAGTCAAGAAAGGTAAGCAAAGGTGGTGCAAGGCCAGTATGGATGAACAGAACCCTCTAGACTGATTGCAAATACAAACTCTAGCCAATGGCAGCGTGAATGTGCTACCCATCCACTTCACTGTGGGGACTGGAGAGGTCCATGGTGGACAGAAGAGGCAAATGTCATACCCATCTTCAAGAAGGCTGAAAAAGAGGATCCAGGGAACTACAAGCTAAGAACTGTAACCTCAGTCTCCTAGAAGATTTTTCCTCCTGGGAACCATTCCAGCTCATGAACTGCAAGAAGGGGATTAAAAATAGGCAGCATGAATTTACCATGGGCAAATTGCCCCTGAGGAACCTGATTCATTGATCATTGTAGGTGGAATGATTCCATGGATCAGGGAAGAGTAGTGAATGTTGTTTACCTTGGCTTTAGCAGAGCTTTTCCCAAGGTCTTTGACAGTATCCTACCAGTCAAAATAGTGAGATCTGGACAAGATAAACAGATTATGAGGTGGATGGAAAACTGGTTGAAATTCCAGGCCAGCCAGGTTGGGATTGGCAGTATAAAGTCCATTCCACAGCTGATTGCTAGTGGCAGTCCTCCTCAGGGACAGATTCTGGGGTAAATGCAGTTTGGTGTCTTCACTGCTAATGATCTGATCTAATGGGAGAGCTTGCACTATCAGCAGATTCACGGATGATACCAGCCTTCAGGGAAGGAGTTGATATGCCAGAGGGCAGGGCTGTTGCTCCGAGGGACCAAGACAAGCTGGAGGAATACATTTCCAGGAGTCTCACCAAGCTCAGCAAAGACAGGTGGGAAGTCTTGCACATGCTGGAGATGAACTGACTGAAGAGCAGCTTTGTAGAAAGGGTACTGGTGGACACAATGAGCACAAGTTGGCAGTTGGGGCAAATAAGGTCAGCCTCATCCCACATTGTAGTAGCAAGCTGTAACTAGCAGGTCTAGGGAAGTAATTGTTCCCTCTCTCTGGTGTTTGTGAGACTGCTTCTGGAGTACTGTTTTTGCTGCCCAGCACAAGAGACTGCCACATGGTTTTGAATGCAGCAGAGTCACTGAGATCGCACAGGCCGCATGCAGTACGTGTGTATGAGCTGAGTGTGATAGGGTGAATATAGGAAAGAGATCCAAACTCTTCTTGGAGATGTATGGTGACAGAGGAAGAGCTGGACACAAGTTGCAATACAGGAAATTCTGCCTGTAAGAAAAAACATTTTCACTGTTAATATAATCAAATGCTGGAATGGACTTTCAGTCAATATTGTGAAATCTCAGTCCTTGAATAAATTCAAAACCTGGCTAAGCAAGATGCTTTAGTTGGAGATGCCTTGAATGAGAAGTTGAACTAGCAGACCTCCAGGGATCACTTTCAACCTCTCCATCAGAGAAGAGTAGCAAAGACCAGCAAATGGCAATAATTTACCACTGCAGATCTACTTGAACCCTTATTGTCAGAGAGCTCCAGTGCCAAAGATGAGGCACCTACACATTTCAATACTGAAAGATGGCAGCTGAGTTTTCACTTGGGAGCTACTAATTTCAATTAAGAACCCTAAGCTCTGAATATCTTTTTGAATCTGGTTTTTAATAGTCAACTTAAAAAAAGAATTATCTGTTTTCAAAGAGTGCAGGCTTCTCTCCTGAAGACATGAAAGACATAAGAGGATGATTGATCAGGATTGCTTTGAGGGGTGTTTTCTTTCCTGTTGTCCTAAGATGAGATTGAAGGTTGTAGGAAGTGGCAGATGTTTTGGAGTGGCCCTGTTGTTTTCAGGACTTGAAATTGTTGTTTTCCTTTGTGAGTTTCCTATATGCTATCAGTTAATGCATACTTGTGTCTAGTGTACATGATTGCTTTTGGCACCTTTCTGGAGTTAGATGATAGTTGTCTTCTAACTGGTGCTAATTTCCATTTTCAGACACTCCTCTTAACTTCAGCATTAGCAAAACTATATGAGAAGCTGATGTTGCTGCACTCTGTGTTGTGCAGGGCTGTAAATGTAGGTATGCATTACAAGAATAATTGTATAGAATGAAAAGCTAATATACAGTAGTATTTTGTTTAAAAGTAAGCACGTTCTACACATAGCGCTTGGGGAAAAAAGCCGTTATCTCTTCATGACTGATAAAATTCTATACATTTTATAAGAAAACTTAATGTGTCACTAAAAATTAATGAACATGATACATACTTTGGTGGAATATATGGTTTTCCCTTCTTCTAGTGTAATCGTTCTCAGTTTTGTAGCAGCTTCCACAGGTATAGGTAACAGGACAAGTACAAACAAGTGGATAATCGTAATCCTTATATTTAAGAAAAAAAATCCTCTTTTATTTATCCTCCTCAATAATCCTCCTTATTTTTAACTTTTGGTAACTTGAAAAGATTTCTTGTATTTTGTCTTAAATACAGCATTTCATTATTAGTTTGATAATGCCTCTCTCTCCATGATTAAACAGTTAGAATATAGACCTTCTTCCTTTCCTCAGTGATATGTTAACAAATCAACATGCTGGCTTATATTTTATTAGAGTTATGGGGAAGGGGAAATGAGATTTTCCAAATGGGGAAGGAAAAAATATTTATCAGTGGATTAAATTATATCATGCTCTGTAAGAAAAATTATGTGGCTCTTCAATTTTCTTTTAGAAGAGGTTCTATGCCATATTCAGTGCATATACTAAAAGCATCACTCACATGCTGGTCACAAGAATACGGTTCTATAAAAAAAAAAGTTGTCACTTACAATTCTTTTTCCCTGTAGTTAAGAAAATAATTTCTATTTGAATAGCTTTGAAATTTCAAGATCAGAATATTTTTATAAGCAATGGTTTAAAGCCCGTGATATAATCTGAAAGCTATCAAACATATGATCTTCCTAATGTGCCAGGACTTTGATTACATAAAAATACTTTGTTGGTTCTTAGTGAATATTCATGAATTGTGTATATATGGTTGGTATGCATATGCACAGTATAGAACAACATTGTAAAACATACAGCTTTATACTTATGGAAGATTTTAAAAATCTTTCCTTTCTACCTCTTTTTTTTTCCCTAATTTTTAATTAATGCCTATTTAATGACTATCTATATTATCTCGGTGTAATTTCTGCTGTGGCGATGTCTCTGTAGAATCATTGATATTTCCTCTAAAATGAGAACTGAGAAACAGTCTCTATTAGCTACTAGTTTACTTGATCATGTCCTGGAATATCCCTAGCCTTCAGGCGAACTCATTGAATTTCCCTCCTGTTTTAGAGTGTGTAGAGGCAGCTGATAGGCCTGAAGTCATGGTCAATAGGGATCTAGTCAAAACAGTCAATATTATCCATAAAGTGAGTCAACTCATTTTAAAGCAGGCATCTACTTTTAGTCAGATGAATCACTCGCTAAACTTCATTGATATAGATATGTCAAGGTGGAGGAGATGGATCCCACCCTCACATTCCCTTGATATTTCTCCTCACTTGTTTGAGAGTGAATTGAAGCACTTAAAAAGAATTTTGCAGTGCAGTTTGCATTGCATTTGCAATTGGGACAACAACTCTCAGCCTTGCTGAGTTAGCTGTAAGTTACCAGCTTGGTAATGCTAGCTGTGTAGGGGGACTCTACTATGTGTGAACTGGTCATGGTCGATACATGAGTCAGTGGTGCATTCAGCATTTAAATGCAATAAGTGCCTTTGGTGTTCTCACAGAAAAATGGCTCTAATGAGAGCCATATTTACACTCATATTTACACTTTAGCAAGCTTGCTTTTCAAACAGCTCCAGAACTTTTAGATTAAGTTGGCTGACAGATTCTAAGCAACTTTCCAAGCGTTGTACCAAATCCATATTGGGTACAAATTCTGACTGCATGTCGTTATATAATGCATGCTAAGTTCTGTGTGTGAATTTGTTTACTGGGACGTGAATGGAGAAACAACCTCATCTTCTTATTCTGGACCTCCTACCGCTATGCCCCTTCTCAGGAACAGAGAGAAACTTGAAAAGATTGGGTTGAAGCTGCAAACATGCATTAGATAAAGGAGAGAGAAGAAAGATAACTCTGATCAATCAACATGTACAGGAAAGGGGAAAATGACCCTGAACTTCTAAGCCATGTTGTTTTCTCCAAACATTATGCCATTTTCTATCTCTGTCCCTCATCTCAATTGGTTTGTTTGTCTAATGCCCAATTCCACATTTTCCTTAGCATGTTGTTGGCAGGTAGGTGAAAATGACAAAAGAGTGGATGGCCCAAAGCAGTGGTGAGCAGTTGTAGGTCCTTATAGTAACCACTAGCACCATGTTTTGGCACAGATGGAGTGGCCCTTGAAGGCTTTATCTTGCAGATGAAGATGAGAGAATAAATTAGCAGAGGGATTAAATGTAAGGAATTGATATCCTGTTTAGTTGTCTTTTTTTTTTTTTTTAATTATCTCAAGTAGCATGAATTGGGATGGGAACTACTCTTTCCTCTGGAGTTGTGTCAACAGGCAGGTCATGATAGGAGTGCTTCCACGCCCACTTACTCTACGGCTGAAATGCTGGGGATAGGTTATTTGTTCCTCTGCTCTGCATCACACTGTGTAATTCTGGATGCCCTTTGCCTGGAGGAAGTCACAGCCCAGCTCAAGGTTCAGAGGGTTCCTTGCCAGTGTGGGAGGAGAAGTGGTAGTGGATTTCACAAAACCTCTGATCAGGAAGCTGCCCAAGCAAGCTAGTGAAGAATGACTGCATTCCAAGGGAGTTTCCTACTTGCTGTGCCACTGGGGCATGCTGAGGAGCATATCCTAGCCTGTGCCAAGTGCTCTTGTCTTCAGCTGCCTTTTTCCAAGTTCTTGATGGAGGGGTTGTGCTTCAGCCTGCAGGTGAGGCAGGGTGGGAGCTTCCTGTAATGGGAATCTCATTTAGGCTTAAGAGGTGAGCTAGCAGATTTCAAGGGCTGTCAAGATAATAAGGCTAAGATTCCTTGCCTTGTGGCAAAAGTGTAGGTTCATAGAAATGTAAGTAACAATCAACAAGTGCCTCACTGGAGATGGTGAAGCTCTGCAGTACCTTTGAACCTTCCAAGAACCAGTGCCAAATAACAAAAATGTCTCATATCTCTGCCTTGTTCCAAATTCACAGGTTAAAGGAGGTTGTACACTTGCAGGAATGTTTTGTCAGTGCATGAATTCAGTATGCTGGTTTTGCACCTGTAGGAAACTGGTGTGCTACTTGCCTTTTCCCTGGTCTTTAATTGATTGCAATTTGAAAAACATTGTTTTACAGTGTCCTTAACAGGGGCTTTATAGTAAGTAAACATTCCATCCTGTTTACATGGTCATATCCAGTAAAACCCAAATATTGAAATTTCTGCAAATTCATCCCACATTTTATTTAGTTACATTATATGCATTAAATGTACAATGTAAAACAATTGGTTACTGTGGTTTAAGCAAAACTTTATAGGTTCTTTGTCCACAATCTTGTCTACTTTAGAAATTTGCCCCATGCCCAGGAAGAGATTTGAAAGAAAGAAAAAAATGGTGGAAAATGTGAGCTTGCTTCTTTATTGTCAGTATGTAAATATCTTTATAGAGTTAATTTTATGAAGATAGAAGCTTACTTACACCAAATAATTTTATGGGTAGAACAGAACTGTTACATGCATAGAAAAAAAAAGGCATGCAAAGTGCCAGTGTTTCAAAAGTAAAGTCAAATTCAGATAGGAATGGTGTGGAAATTTTAGATAGTGTAACTACCAATCTTGTATCCATCTTCAAATAAGAACTCAAACATAAATATTGCAGTCATTACTGAAAGAGAGTCTGTGGTGTTTGTGTAGATGGGAGAACAAAGTTGGTAACCTAGCAGCTTTGTCTACCTCTAGAAACTTCGACCATATGTCCAGTTGAGACCTATTAAAAGGAGAAAATTTTCATAGTGAACAAGTTCTGTTTTGCTATGCTGTATGTGGAGACACCACACTTCTTCTAGCTGGATATGGTGGAATAGCTCATAAGTAGTCTGCTGTTCTCATGTGGCCAACTTCGGTGGTGATGAAACGAATGAATAAATCTTGAGGCTGAGACACCTTTCTATCTTTTTCCACTGCTATGTATTTGTCTGCCACTGTCTCCCCAACTTCTGCTAGTCTGCCTTAATACCTGTCCTGGTCCCTGTGTCTTGCTCCAATTCTCCTGATTTAGTTTATAAGGTTCTTCATCTGAGCTTCTGTTTAACATCTTTTTATTTAGTAAAACCTTGACCTAGGAGCTCAAGGTTCCAGTCGTTTTGCCAATCACTTCCAGTTCCTCCAGCAATATCCCAGTCCTTATCTTTGTTCTTACATAGCCAAGACAAGCTGATTTTCTCTCTCACTATCATATTTATCTCTTTCTGCCTGCTCCATTCTTCAGCCTGTTTTAGCTGCTTTGTCTCTTGTCTTGCTCTGATTTATGTGTTGGGTCAGTCACTGCTTGCTCTGTAGAATATTTTCATGAGACTTTACACCTCTCCCATTTGGTCTACTGGTTCCCACCCTTCACTGATCACAATACATACTGTATTTTAAGTGTCTTAACTCTGGCAAAGAAAAAAAGGGAGGCCATGTTAAGTACCTGATGTTGGATAGTTGATGGCAGGAATAACCTCCAAAGTTCCTCTATAATCACTAGGAAAGAAGGTAGATGCCTTTGAAAAGGAGGTTCATAATAGCAGGACAGCTTCTTGAAATTAGCAGTGTGTGTAGTCCTTAATATCAAAGTAATCAGAGTAACTATAAGCAAATGTGACAATTCCTCAATAGGTTGAAGCAGCTTCTTAAGGCTGACGTACTGTTCAAGTTTCATGACATTGTTCCTGAAATCCCTAGTATTCAATGTAACCTGAAATATCAAACACACTTAAAAATAGTGATTACATAAAATGTTGTCTGCTACAGAAGTTTTTAAAATTAATGCAAATAGAAATACCACTACCCTCTTACCTATTCATGGCCAAAATCCTAGAGTCACAATCATAACTCTTAACAGTGGAATTGATATCATCATTGGTGGCAAGTATTCATTCCTTAGTCCTCCAGGAATGAATAAATAGGGTGACATTTTGTCTCACATTATGAATATCTTATGTAATCCTTGAGTGGCTCCACCTATATGCAACAGAATTTATTACTAAAACTACTGTAAGAACAAAATAAATGACAGCATGTTGAATGTTGGGATCCTGCTCTCAAAAGCATGTATGTTTTTCTCTTGGGAGAAGGGTAATTAAAGGAGGGAGGACAGATAAGAAGAAAGGAAGGGAATAGATGTTCTCACATGCATGTCTCATTTAAAACTTTAAAATGTTTTAATACAACAGGAGATCCAAAAATCTATACACCAAGATAGGGTGTAATAAGGCATTGTTTATATAGCTCACAACTGTTGCAAGGAAACCATGTAGTCTCTTTGAGAAGTTGGGCTTAGGAAATCATGCTGTTGTTCAGAATAGCTGGTGAGGTGGGCTTATGGTAGGGGCTGTTTTGTCAGAGTCAACAGAACTAGTTGTTCAGCCTAAGCCTGAATCAGCTATTAAAACCTGCACCTGCTGTTTTTGGTCCAGTTGCTGTCACCTCCTGCTCCTTATTCCCCATCTACTCCAGCGGTCATCCCAGAGGCTCATACCTCAGCAGCTTCCCTGTTTGTGTTTTCATGAATCTGTAAATATGCTCTTACAGACAGATAAACAGCACTGAGGGAAAGACTTCATAGGAGTTTCACTCTTAGTGGACACCAGAAAGCTCATAGAAATAGTGTGATGCAAACAAACTTGAATCAGAGTTTTTGTTTTCTTAGATTTGTTTGGTCAGTCAGGCTTAAGACACAAATCCAAAAGGAAAACAAGCTTCCTTAGATTGATTTTCACTGACCTGTACTTTAATTAATCTAACTTTCGACTTTGGTTTCCAGCAGGACAATTACTAGAATGAGAGCTTTGGTATCCTTCTCCTGGGAGATGAGTAGCTTCATTATTTAAATAATCAGATGAAATCTGGGATTAACAAGTCTTAGTTTCATACTGAATTATAACACCATTTCCAGTTTTAGACACCAGACTTGAGGAAAGAAGACAATCAACTGGAAACAGTCCAAAGGAGAGTGACAAAATAGACAGAAGTGTAGAAATTATAACCTAAAAGGAAAAAAAATATATAAATTATGTTCGTTTAGTCTGACAGAAAAGATAGAACGAAGACACTATAATACAAGAGGTTGCTCCAAGGAGGAAAAGAACAATCTATTTCCTTTGCCTCTGTTTGATAGAACAAGAAGTAGTAGGCTAAATAACAGTAAGGAAGATTTATTTTTAAAATTACAGAAAACTTTAATGGTGAGGATAGGGAATAGATTGCTTGGCAAGTCTTTGGAGTTTCCATCTCAATTGGAGATCTGTAAGATCAGAGTACTTGAAAAACTGCGTCCCGCAGGCAGGAGGATGTATTAGGTGTCATCTAGAGGTCCCTTCTAGCTCTTCTGTGTATTTTATTCTTGTAGTAAAACTGTAGTTTGAAAGATAGGATTCATGTACACTTCTTACGCTGTCTTCTTTGTGTCTTCAAGCAGTGATAAAATCCTTCTGTAGAAAAGAGAGTAAACAAAGCTGTTACTCCAGTGATCTTGTAATGAAAAATGGAAATACATCTTGGAACAAAGTACTTTTTGGTATACCTTCATTTAGATAATTGCACAGAAGTACTTGGAAAGTTGGCTGTAATAGGGAAAAAACAGATAATGTGATAAAATTCATTTGTTTAAAATTACTTTTTCGGCACCTGTTACTGTTGTGCTGAATGATATCAATGTAGATCACTCATGCGGGAACTTCAGAAATCAATTGAATGCCCTAATTGCATTCAGGATGCTAAATATAATTTTAGATTTTTATTTTATCGTTCCTTCTATTTTAAAGATTTCATTTAACTGAAAATATCAGAAGCAGCACTTCAATTCTCAAAAATTGTATGTATCATGTGAAATCCATTAAAAATCTAAAAGGATAAAGTGTAGACACTTCAGAGATAACTTTAAAAGTCCTTATTACTGTATTTGCAGTTGAGTCTTTCAGAATAAAATGGTTGGGCCGGGGCAGCTGACTGACTTGTAAATCGCTTGACTGACTTGTAAATCATGGTTCTCAAACACATACTTCTTACACGAAGTTTAGAATTTATTTATGTGTTTTATTCTGGGAATTCTTTATTTTTCAGATTATAGCTTGAATGCAGTTTCTTTACATTGCCTGTAATACGACTGGAACGTAGCACTTCTACTGCAGAATGTCACAGAAATTTGACTTGACTGTTCTGTTTCTTTCTCCTTCAGCTGCTTAGACCTCAGCAGATCTTGATCCTGAAGAAGGACACCATCAACCATCAGGGCTGAGCAACAAACTGCACTTGGTGCCACTGGAACCGTGCTCATCTGGGTCTTGGGTCCTAGTTCATGGGAAACACTGTCTGCCCTTCCTTGGGTTTTCCAGGTGTATTCCCTGGGAGACCACTGTCCCTACAGGTTCCAGATTCATGAAACTGAATGTGGTAGGCTAGACTCTTCACCTCACCCAGGCTTATGTCAAACTTTGTTCCTCCTGTCATCTTCCTCATTGGAGACAAGGGGAGCAGATATGTACCACTGATATTTTTATTTGTCATTGAAAAGCTGTTTGGATGCAGTGATACGTGAATTTAGGTGACTTTGCAAGCTGCAACAGTAGAAATTGATACGCTGTAAAGGTATAGGCACTCACTCAGTGAATGGGGAAACAAGACAAAATTTTGGAAGCTTCACTAGAGTGTAAATGCTAGACTTGGGTACCTATGCTCCTGCATACATCCATGCCCTGTAGATTTTAGCATAGGGTAGAGGTATCTGAAGTTAGATTTAAATAAAATTGGTCAGTTACTGGGTGGGATCTGGCCTCAGTAACATGCCACTCTGTCCATAGAAGTTACTGGCAAGATGCTCTGCCTTCTCAGAATCATCAAGCTTCTACTTTTTGGAGTCAATTGCTTAAAGCAAGATCAATAGGACTGGTATTTTTCAGACTGTGACTCACAGGAAATTTGTGGAACATATTACAACATCAAATGTTAGCAAGACAAAAACTCATTGTTATCCGTAAGAAAAGATAAACAGTGGCCCAGCCCACCAAAAACTGCACCATCCAGCAACTTGTTGATGTACCTGAATTTTCCATGTCTGTAGCTCTTGAGAATGTGTTCATATGAAAAACACAGTAAAATGAAAATAAGTTTGATAAACAATCAAACAATCATTTTTTTTTAACTGAGAAGATTGAAAAGAAATAGATAGTTGCAAGAAACAAAAATCTTCACAGATTTTTGTTAGATTTTTAAAACCAGTACCTCTATTCTGGGCATTCATGTTCTCTAATGGAGCTCAGGCACGTGGTCAAAGTGGTTTTACAGGTACATTTCCTTACATTCAATAAACACAATAGATTTTAAACAGTTTCATAGCAACAGATGGTTTATTATGACCATTAACCTACATAAGTGAGTATCAGTTTGGCACATACTTAATGGTCCATAGTGATCTGTGGGTAAAAAATTCTTTCTCTTCTCTGAGTACCTTCCTGAGAGGTACTTTTTCAGTTTTGGTTTTGGCTCTATTTTCTTTCCCTAGACTATTTTTTTACAAAGCAGGTCCATGTGAATTCTTGCATTCAGGAAAAAAAATTATATCCGAGAGCTTTGTACTAAGAATATTTACCACAAATAAATATTTCTTTCTCTGAAATGTAGTAGCCATAGTATATCCTATCAGGTAATCAGAAATTTTAAAAGTTGAATATATACCTTGACAGCTAAACAGGTATTCCTAAATAGCAGAGATTTTTAAATGAGTGTTGTTACAACCATTGGAATTTAGAAAGGGGGTTTCATTTGCTGGTTTTATTTTTAATCCCTCTATGCTTCTGGGACATGTCATAAGCTCTTCTGTGAGACAAAATACTATTAATGGCATGGCAGAGGAGGAACCCACTGCAATACCTGATGATGGAGCTGACACAAAGCCTTGGGAAGAGCAGAACCCAAGCATTCTGGGAAGTGCAGAGCTGGGATGTAAGGATCAGAGCTGGGGTGCTGTGTTCCCCAGAGCCACAGATAACTTGGCACCAAAGCAGTTGTGTCGGCAGAGGCTTCTGATGCAGGCATGGCACTTCCTGTTGGAGGAAGACAGTACATCTTGGAGGGAAGGACACCACCTCTCAGAGTGGCATGAGTTTGGCATAAGTAGCTCACACCCCGTGCTCTTAGAGAGCATTGTGTCAGCATGGTGTGTAACCTAGGGCTCATGATTTACTTACCCCAAATGTTTGCCTTCGGTCATGTAGCTATGTAGGAAGACACTTGCAGCACACATGTGGGCTCATTTCCATCCCTGAGATTCAGCTAGGGTTTACTATATAGTAACAGAAAATGTGTTTTCAAAATAGTGCTTTAATATACTGTGGTGCCCTACATAATGTTTCAGACCGATTCTATGGTGATGCATATTTGCATGAATCTTAATGAGACTTACAAAAGTAAGTGACAATTTTTAGAGAAAATTGGATTAAGTGGCGTAATTCTCCATAATCAAGGTTTGAGTATGAGACTAGTAGCTCTTAGACTGGATGTTTGCACTACCACCAATGTATTTGTACAGCAGTGATTCCTAGAAGTGTGAAACAAATTTCAAAAGCCAGCATTTGCCTTTCCAAAAACTTTGGGTTGTATTTCGTTGTGTGTTGTGGTGGTATCTTGCACTTTTGCAAAGCCAGTGGCAGCCTGTGCAGATTTCTGTAAGACACCTGTGATGACCTGTATTGGTGCAGTTCTTCTTCCTAATGATGAGGCAATGCAATACCAAACCTAGTCTTGCTTTATGTGTGGGAAAGGCAGAAGGATGTTTGATTCTCTGTTACCTATTATCTGCCTTATATGCAGTCTTCACAGGAAAAAAAACATGAAAGAGTGGGTTTGGATTCTGGTCTGTTATTCCCCATGTCTGTGGTCACAATGCCTTCCCACCTCCCTCAGTGATATTCAGAATTTCATAAATATTACAAAGTTTGTGGATTTCAAATTGTCCTAAAGTCTGGGGTTTGTTTTCCACATAGCTCTGGGGAAATTTGCATTAGACAGAACAGATAATTTATGGGTGGTGGAACTGGTGAGTCCCAGGCTCTTTCAGATAGTTCCAACCACACTTTGAAGCTCTTTCTTATCTCACAGACATTTCTCAGAACCACATAATGGTTGGAGTTGGAAAGGATCTCTTGAGATTCTCTAGTCCAACCCTCCTGATAGAGCAGGTTCACCTGGAGCAGGTTGCACAGAATTGTGTCTAGGCAGGTTTTGAATATTTCCTTGGAAAGAGACTCCACAATCTCTCTGAGCAGTCTGTTCCGTTGCTCTGTCACCCTCAAAGTAAAGATATTTTTCCACATATTCAGATAGAACTTACTGTGTTTCAGTTTGTGCCTGTTGCCCCTTGTTCCCATCACTGGGCACCGCTGAACTGAGTCTGGCCCTATCCCCCTGACACCTGCCCTAAATACAATTACACGCATTCATCAAATCCCCTCTCACTTGTCTCTTCTTCAAGCTAACCAGGCCCAACTCTCTCAGCCTGTCCTCATAAGAGTATAGTATCACCAATCACTATCAATAATGCTCCATTCCCCTTGTCACCATTGTAGCCCTCTGCTGGACCCTCTCTAGCAGTTCCTTGTCTTTCTGTTATCCTTGTCTTCCTTGATTTGACATCGAGTATCTTCTTGCACATAGGTTTATCTGCTTGTTTGGGGATGCATGCATGTGTGTGTGTGTGTGTGTGTGTGTGTGTGTGTGTGTCCATGTGTGACTGAGGTTAATTCATTTTTTCTTGCTTCTACTTGGTCACCATCCATACCTATTCATACCACACACCAGGTTTTAATAGTGGCTGCCATGTAGCTGAAAATGAGCTGGGCTTTTAAGGAGCCTGCCTGTACTTGATACTTTGTTGGCTACTGTGGGATAGTGAGGGATTGTCTTGGCCTAGCAAAAGGTATTTGTATTTGTTAGATGGAAAAAAGACAGTAAACTCTTCTAAAAGTTAATATGTTGGTTTTATGTGACCATAGAGGATCATGAGAATGCTTTGGTCATAAACAGTAAGGAACTTTTAATGAGGTGTTTTTGAGTTAGGCAGTTTTGACTAAAATTTTAATATCCTTAGTGAAATCATCATGTTTTTAAAATAATCTAAAAAGTTTACTGTGACCTTAACACATTACTAAAATAGAATTATGTAAAAATAAATGAATTTATGTTGGACTGATGAAATAAGATATTTTAGAAGAGCAGTGGAATACACAAGTATATAAGCAAAACAGTTTCACTTTCAGTATGCTTAAGAAATAATTCTTCAAACTTTTTCCCAAGATGACACCCTTGCTTTCTGTGCATCAGCTTGTCCTGTCAGTGTAAAAATGCAGTGTCTTAACCATTATTGGTGTTGTGGTCTGGGAATGGCATTTCCCAGTTTAGTGTTCCCACTGAAACACTCTAAACCATGTGCCACTCGCTCATTCCCCTGTTCCCCTCTCCCTTCCCTGTGGCAGGATGAAGAGGAGAATTGGAAGCACAAAAGGTAAACATCACAGACTGAGATAAGAACAATTTACTGGAAACAGCAATGAAATTTTAAAAAACACCCCTACAATGAACTGTAACAGTAACAATATCAAACATGAATGCTCACAACACCCAACCACTCCCTCCACCATACTACGTGACCCAAAAGGGACCCCTTTCCCCTGGGAAGTCATGTGAGGTGGTACAGAATAACCTCTGGGTCCTGCCCATGTCCCTCTTGGTTACTGCAACAACTAACTATGTCCCTTGCCAGAACCAGGACAAAGGGGGATGAGAAACCTCTTGCAATGCCCTACTTCCAGTCTTCTTCTGGAGTTATTTTTAGTGAGCAGGGACACATGCAACTAGCAAATGTATCAAGTGTCCATTAAACTCCATACGATCTCAGTTGGATCTGGTGGTCAAAAGTCTTTAACGTCTCTATGACTTCCACTGTTGTTCTAGATTTGGTTGAAATTGTCCAAGAGGTTGAAAAATTACCAGGGAAATTGGGGTAATAGTTGAGTGAATGGATAATGTACCTGCATAAGCCTCATTTCCTTAGGACATTATACAACAAAATTAAAAATCTTCTGGATGGGAACATCTTCAATATTTAGCAGTATAGATGTTTTGTTGTAGTTGTTAATCTTACTGCTAGTTTCTGGAGAGAAGTTAAGTTTGCTTGACAGGAAATAGAGCTAATCAGTCTTCATCATGCTTGGCTTTTTCTTTGGAAAACAAGCGTTAAACTGAAAATACTCTATCTCGAGTTATCTGTAGTTAGCATTTCTGATCAGAACATCCAGTTCTTTCTTCTCTCTTTCCTTTTAAAATTATGTTTTTATTTCCACCACTTTCTACCAGCAGGCAAAGCTGCTGTTACACTGTACCCAGCTGTGAAATCAATATGATTTTCATTACAAAGATAACAGAAACTCTCTTAGAAAGACTGTGAATTGCCAAAGGTCAAATAACAGTCAGTGGCACAGCTTAGAATTTAGATGCACTAATTAAAAAATCCTGTGGTATAAATATATTAATGAAATGCACCCTGAGAAATGTTTGCATTTATGATGGCAACAATTTTAAGATATTACATTGTTTCTTTAATTACTGTAGTTCATGTAAGTCACATTAAAATGTGATGGGTTCTTTCTCTGGTTGATGATAATTTCTTATAAAAATAGGTATTAGCTCTTGTTTCCACTTTTAATCCACAAATATTTGAACTTGATTAGACTAGAAAGTGTAACAGGCACAGAAGACAGAACATATCTAGTAAAATTTCTTTCATATTGAACTCTAAAAATTACACATACTCCAAATGAATGGGTGCCTCAGTTATTTCTGAAATATATGACTTTATTAGGAACAAGAGGAAGTGCACCATCAAACTGAAAGCAGTACTTTAGTCTTTCAGCCAAAGCAGCCAGTTCTATTAAATTAAAATCAGCATTTTAAAATAAATGTTATTACTCTTTCCTTGATCTCTTGATCATCCTTGATCTCTTCTTTTAAACATCAATTTTTTCAGCAGTTAAGTTACATTTCTCATACTACAAATGAAAATACCAGAAAATAAATTATTTTACTACTTGTATTTGTTTGATATTCCTCTCTCACATCTTTGTGGTTTTATTTAAATGCTTTCTTTTCTATGCCATGTGCTAAAACAGTAAACTCAGATTGCCAGTTATTGTGGGTTTTAACAGAAAATTTCCTCACCGTACAGCTGAGGGGTTTTTACGTTACTGTGCTCCCTCTGCTGGATAGTGCCTGTTAATTGTTTGTTCTCTGAGCTGTACTAGTATCCTTGTTCTGTAAACAAGCAATCACACTGCCTTAAAGAAAGAGGTATAAAAAGTGGAAATGCGTCATTTTGATCTCAGATAACATGGAAGGTGACATCTGTAGGCTAGGAAAAATCCTATTGTTGGGCAGCTCAAAAAGCCTTCAGCAGACATTTGAGGAACAATAATTTACTATCTCTTGAGCAAAACCAGATGGACACTAAACAACCTTTCATTTGTATAACTTAGAGAGGGTGATGTTGCTTCTCATACTTCAGTAAGTATGACAGCATCCTCAGATGTCCCTGTAATGTTATTATTCTCAGTCTTTGTGCGTGGTTCTCATAACTTGCTTCATCCTTTGGCAAATCTTACAGAGTCACTGCTGGACCAGCGTTTGCTCAGTGGAGAAAGCAAACATGCTCTCATGCTCAGTGCCAACCCCACAGCAAGGTGGTGAGAATACAATCTCTTCCTGTCCCCACGGCAGTGGGGCAAA
The DNA here is from genome assembly GCA_013399835.1 of Leptocoma aspasia. NCBI lineage: Eukaryota > Metazoa > Chordata > Aves > Passeriformes > Nectariniidae > Leptocoma > Leptocoma aspasia. Next base: position 216,742 of record VXAX01000993.1, on the reverse strand, counting down.
AAGGAGGAAGAGCAACACTCCAGTTTTGTTTCTAGAAGTGATTTTGGTCTTTGTGGCCTTTGACTTCATGGTCATGCTTTGGGCTTGTTCTCGTGCTCACCTTTCTTCTGCTGCTGTCACACAGTGAACCTGGCTTCGTCTGTCCTTCCTTCTTTCCTGCTTTCTTCCTTGCTGCCTGCATCCTTCTCTCCCTTCCTTTCTCCCTTCCTTCCCAGAGGGATGTGGCTTGGGTGGGCACTCCCAACATAACTGATTCAATGTCACAGTCCTCTCTCAACTGACCCTGGAACCTCCTGACACTCCACACTGCCAGCCCCCCAGGGACCACCCGGGCTTCCCCACAGAGCACTGCCCAGATCAGGCAGCCCCTGTGTTTCACAGCATCCCAGCACTTCTCTCTGTGCTGGCTGACCCAGTTGGTCTATGGAAAGGAGAAGGAAACTCAATATCCGCTTCAGTTGCAGGTGGATTTTCCCCATCTAAGCTGCTTCTTCCCAGATCTTGAGCCATGGTTTTTCAAAGTAAGCTTGATACCTTTGCAGTTTCCTTCAAATTTAATGTAATGTTATAAATGCCACTGCATATTAATAACAACAAACTGGGATTTTCTTTTTAACTTGGCATGGCTGCCCTTACAGATTAGTCCGTATCTCTCCCATATTTTAAAATATATCAGGCTGGTAGCTTATTCATGAAAGTAAATAGAAAATTGCCAATTGTTAGGGGCAACAAATTATTTATTTTAATTTACCATTTATTTAATTTACCATTATTATATAATGGCAACTTAAATTAAATATAGTTGTTTACCATTAATATTTATTTAATTTAGCATTATTATGTAATGGTAAGTATTTGACTCCTGGTTCGACTACGAGATTTGTTTCAGGAAAAGGCGTTATGGGAAATTTCTAGTTAAGACTTTTTTTTCTAAGGTCAGTTTTAAATTTCAGTATCTGGATATATAAATTAATATTCCAGGTCTTTAAATCTCCCAAACAGCCAGTCTTACAGTGAAGTAATCAACAATAATTATTTTCTCTGATTCTCACTAATAAATAAAACCAACTTCCATCTACATGTACACTTTCTTTTACAGAAGAAGGTGCTTTTAAAAATTATTTTTAAAGAAAAAACTGGTTAGAAGAATAAATTTCCAGTTCCTAAAATCTTTAGTTTTTCCTGTTTAGAAGAGAAGACAGTTGCTTGGTGCATTCTTCTTTTTCTAAATAATAAAAGCTTTTGCTGTTGAATAACTATTTTTCCTTAATTTAGCAAGGCCTAAATAAAATCAGCATTACCATTTGCAGGACAACTTGTCCTGGGGTCAATTGATGGCAGTTTTGCTGGTGGTGGGGCTGGGCTGAGGAGCCTGGGAAGGACTTCTGCAAAAGGGACCCTTTATGCTGGGGCTTCCAGGATGAGGTTGGAAATCTTTTGCCCCAGATGTCTGTTGAGTTATAGCAATTAAACACTTGTCAGTGCTTGTCTCAGCAAGAGCGTACACCATATGCTTTGAGAAAATTCCCAAGCAGAATTATTATCCTCCTAGTGCCACAGCAAGCTCATTAATATCCCAGTTACCCATTCAGTGGGACTAATCCAGCAGCCCCTGAAGTCAGTGAGGAGATTCAAGTTGTCTTTAGGATGCTTGAATAAAACCTTAGACGGAGTTTGCATAATTTAAGTCACACCACAGGAATTATTTTCCAAAGTTTTAAATGCTTGCTTATTTGCCAGTTTCTTTATTGCAGGCTGCTTGTTTTCCTCCATCTTATGAGGAGCAGTGATGTGAACTGGAAAAAGAAATATGTTTTTAAAGACTTTGTGTACATTTCTGCTATTTTCCTAAGTTTTTCCAGAGAAGGACTAGAATAAGCTTGCATTGGAATTGCAACTCAAATGCAAATGTATATGTTGAACAGGTTTTTTTCTCCAAATATGTGACCAGTTCCTGGGAAGAACTGTGGAAATTTCATAGTTGATGTGGATAAAGAAAGTGGCAGTTTAAGCTGCTGTAGTTCTCAGTCAATTCCAGTCATTCTTTATTGTTCTCTGGCCACACAGAAAAATTTAATAGAAAAATAATATTTTGCAAAGTGTCTTATATATAAGAGAAGAAGAACTGGTGTTTGCCAAAAAGAACCCCCCTTCAGGTGCCAATATTTTTCCAGACTATATTTCTTCATATGTTGGAAAATTTTCTTTTCACTTCTATGCATTTTAACAGCAGTTTTGAGGTTTTTTTGTTGGGAAAAAAAGATAATTAGATATGTGGGAAGTGAGAAAGAATGAACCTATACAGAAAAAAGACACTATTTCACGTAAGTATATTTATGGTAGTGGGAGGGAAACTTAGATTGAACAAGAAGAAAAGACTGGAGAGGATCTACTCCAGATTCCACTGATGTGATAACCATTGCTATTACAGTACCCAGCTTTTTGAATTAAATATTGATAGAAATAAGTGAATAAAAGTCTGAGTAAACTGACATGTGTGTTCTGTCTTTATAATGTGCACCTTTTTTCAGCATCTGGAGTACCAGAATCAACACCCTTTTATACAATTAATAGTACTAAATAAGGACATCAGCTGACAGGAAATAAGAAAGTTCCTATGGCAACTAAAAATAAGCACAGGAGGAAAAATGCATCAAATGCTGGCAGCAGACAGCAGAAAAAGTAGCTGCATGTCGATAATACCAAACAGCCAGAATTAAACCCTACTTGTGAACATACACATTTTAATTGCTTTTACTGGTACTTTTTTCCTTTTCTTTTTTTTCCCCCCCAAATAGGACTGTGATACCTTGGTTACAGAGTCTATTTACCAATATCTCAGATTGGTTGCTGGCATAGGATCCTGGTTTTAAAGCCTACAAAGCACAGGGACAGAGCCCTGCATCTTCAGGAGAGCATCTGTATCCCCTCAGATTTGGATGCTGATTTAAGAAAGCCTTTGGGTGCTTTAAGTCTCATGCACCTCTGGCAGTTTCTCTCCATGTTACTCTCTGGTTCCTGCATACAAAATGTTTGAGGAACATTTTAGGTAGAAGCAGAATGCCTGGTAGAGCTGTGCCTTGTGAAAGAAACAGAATTGTACACATCATGTAGATATTACTTATATTCATTGAAAGTTGCACTGAGCCTGAAAAGCTGTAGATGATAAAATCCCTGGTGGAGGGGAAACCTGAGTGTGCATCTGCACTGCTGAGGCCACATGCAAGCTGCTCCTTTCATCTCAGTGGGAGAAATAGTTTTAAGGACAGTTTAACTCTTGAAATTCCTGAGTTATCTGTTTTTCCTTCCTATCTGATCTTCCTACTTCCACCTCTCTCATAAAAAACAAAACCAAACCCTGTCCCACCCCTACCAGACGTGTGCATGGCAGAGAATGCTACATTGCTCTGAAGTTGCTGCTGCCCTTGCAGACACATCCAGGCTCCCCCTTCTGATGTGCAGATGTGGTTTTGATAGTAGAAGTCTTCTGCTGAGCAGCACAGGACCCTGCCAGAGTGGCTCTGTTCACCATGGCTTGTGGGGTTGACAAACCCACTATCAGTTTCTTGGCTAGCTCAGGAAACTTGATTTCTGAGACAGAATATTCAGCCTTGCAGGTAGCAATGAGATTGTATTTCTCCCCTATTATTTCCCCTATAAAGTCAAAGTTGTTTAGTATCCTGTTAAGTGATAAAAATTGTAAATGTAAAATGTAAATAAAAAAATGTAAGAGAATGCCAAAGCAAGACCAAAAGTAAGAACTGGGAGAAATGTGGTCAGACTGCCTTAATGCCAATAAAGATTCTTATATTTATTCAGGACTTCTGTAATTTCTGGGATTTTTATATGTCTGTTCTGATTGCTGACCCGAATTTTGAATTCAGTACTCAAATTGTAAAAGGAATTCCACTGTTCCAAAGACAACTTTGTTTTCAGTTTTAATGTTATACAACTCAGGGGACTTTCTGGGGCAAGAAGCCCACTCCTCACCTGTGCTGAGCAGCTATGTCATATAATTGCTTCCATAAAACCGATTTGGGTGTGTCGCTATATATATATTTATATATGCTTCCCAATCCTGTTGTTCCATGCTTATATGATAGTGTATATCAGATGTAACCCGTCATTACATGACTCAGGCTGCAAGTCGACACATGTAACCACAGGCATGTGGAGTATGATAGATACCAGGCACTGATACTATTATAGCTTACTCTGCAGTTTGAGTATGTACAGGCTGCTGTGAACAATACCCAGCCCTCTGTGGACTATACTTGCACTGCCTGCATGTCACCGCATGCACAACTCCAGACAAATTTAGGAACAGATCATTAGGTAGTCCACAAACAAAACATCAGAAAGTAGGTGATAGAGTCACTCAAAGGGAATCACTTTCTCAAACCGGCTGACAAGAACAAGCGTAAACACGTTGTGTTTTGCTCTGACATAATTAGCACAGCAAAGAAATTAGCTGTCTTCTGATTGAGTAAAGATGGATACTACACATAAATACTGCAGCAAACAAAATGCTTCTGAAATTATCTGAACCACAATGTCACTGTAAAGGGAAATTACACATTATATTGTAACAGAAATTCAGGGCATGGCAGCTGAGTGTTGGCAATTACCTCTAGATTCATAACAAACTCATTGTTATTCTTGTCGTGGTTACTGGGGCAGAGCAGCCTGTGTCCGTGGGAGCTGCAGGCCTTGTGATAGGAAACATTTGGTCTCTGAGCCACCCATTCCTGGTAGCAGTGTAAGGCAGGTACAGCCTGAAGCAGGAGGCAAGACACAACGTGTTCTGTCCTTCCCTCCTGTTTGTGAGTACACTGTGCTCTTCAACAGCTAGAGGAACTTATTGACCACTTCCCTGCTGCTGCTACAGAGCTGGGTAATTGCAGTGATTACAGTGATCAGATTACAATGCAGTTTTTCCTACTGTGCTTGTGAAATGCTGCAGCTCATCCCACCTTCTATTCATGGCAGATGGTAGATTTGCTGAGTATATGAATGGGTGCTGCAGGACTAATCCTCTTTCCCCCACCCTGCTACAGCTAGGTTATGTTCTTCACCTTGTGTGAACTAGCAGGGCAGTAAAACAGACAGCATGTCTACTTTGTGCAAGTCAGACTTGACATTTAGTTTATCCTCTCATGTTCAACAGCTCTCTGCCAAGTTGAAATAACAGCAACCAACAGCAAGCAAAAAGAGCATCAGTGAGCTCAAAATTTTTGTTCCTTAGGTGAACAGATCCTCTTGATTGGCTGAATCTAAAGACAAGTATTAGGGAAGAAATAGAAGAAACTAAATGTAGTCTGCATGTTTGCATCAAACAAGCTTTAAAGAATACATTGGGACATTGGAATTACAAAGTTTAGGTTGGGTTTTGTTTTGGTTTTTGAGTTTTTAAAATACATTTTTGAGGTAGAAAATGTCAATGTATCTCTTAAAAAATTAGTTTAGTTCTAACACAGAATGAACTAAGGTGTTGTACTTATACCTGTAAGACCTATACTAAAGGCTGCTTCTAGCGGCTCAGAACATGATTGCTGAAATGCTGACTGCTCAAAATGCCAACATTTATGGAGGTTTAGGTGTTAAAAAGATCTACAAAGCACAAAAACCAGTTTACATATGAAAAACGTGCTTTAAACAATTGAAGTGCTAAAAGAATTTCAGAAGTCTTATTTGTGGAAGAGGAAGAGGAAATGTCTTTCCTCTCTGCTGTGACATTTGTAATCTTTTGCTCGAATAAAGTCCACCTCCACTGGACCTGGTGAACTTCTTGGTAACATAAATATTTGGCTTACTTACGTTGATGCAAAAATTTCTTTTCTAGCAACAGCAACAACTCTTTTGACAAGTGCAGTCAGATTAGTTTATCCAGCACTGGTTAGTGTGTAGGCCCAGAAGATGAGAGGGAGCCTGCTTTGATTATCACTGTTTCAGCAAAGTCCATTGTTGAAAATGTATCTGGTGTTGGACAGGGAAGGCAGAGGCACTCACACAGGGTCTGAAGTTCAGATAACTCCTGCTGACCAAGAATGTGAACAAACTCCTAAAATAAAACCACTTTTCAGCTGGAATGAAGTAAAAACGAGGAAAAAAGGAGAAAATGGGAACGCCTTTGCAATAACAACGTGTAATGTAATGGATTTTTCTTTATATAGAGTTACTTATGTTCTGAGAACTTCATATTAACAGATCTCATTTAGAGGATCACTTGCAGATTATGAATGGCAATTATCTTTGTTTCATTGATGAAAATGTCAACAAATTTTAATATAATAAAGTTATGCTAGTTATTTGTGGATATTATACTCAGAATAAAACATTTTATAGTGTCTTTGTGAGCACTTGGAACAAAAACTTCTGATATAAAATTGGACAGCGTACATACAAGAAGTCAGTCTGTGTTGGTATGGGAGATTGCTCAGAAACTGAAGGAAATTCTGAAACTGGCGCATCAAATGTTCTCTTGGCATAGTGGTCCTATCCTGTTGCAATTAACTTTTCTTATTAAAAACAAATGTAAAATTTGCATGAAACTGTTTTTCAGCTAATTTAGAGAAGGATCTTTCATGTGCTTATTCCTAAGAAAGGCAAACCACTTTTGGCTGCTACTGAAATGAAAGTCAAAGTTGTTTAGTACCTCACAGGACTGAGCTAAGAGTAATCAGGGATGCTTACACATTCCTGGGACTCAGGCAATGTCATCTACTTAGTGACCTGCTATGCTTAATAAACATAGCTGTCCCACAGGAAACTCATTGTATATATTTAACCTGAGAAAAATCAGAAATATTTTATTTTATTAGTAAATTAAAAACATGAATTCATTGCATGTTCAAAACTGAGAGTACTTTTCTTTTTGAGTACATCGATTTTTTCCTTGCTCAACATGTTTCTGTTTCTTCAGCAAGTGTAATTTGGAAGAGGAAAAATATATGACTGATGCATTAAAATCAATCATGCTAGAAAATGCAATATTCAAAAAGTTCTCCTGATACTCTGGAAAAAAATCTAAGTGATGACAAAATGTAGTGCAATTATTAGTACTCCTTTGCCATATTGAAGGCAGAAATATTTGGTAGTTTAATTTTACTCATGATTATAAATGCTTCTTAACTTTTCTGGAAAGTCCAGCTGTATCACAGCTTTTGAGATAACCAGGTTATCTTGCACAGGCAGCTTAAAACGCATGTGGCAGAAGGGCATGTGACATGCATAAGTCACTGTCCCGAGCACAATGCAGGACATATCGTTTGCATCTCACAGAACATATTTATCATTTTATGCTAATATATGGTAAGGAAATTTTTCAAATAATTATAGCAGGAGTGTTTGAAATCTTCTTATTGTAAATCACTGGATTAATTTATTAAGCATGGGTTCCAAATCCCTGTTCCAAGTTCAGGCCCTTCAAGGGTAGGCACACATGGGTGATGAGTGCCTGGGAATCTCTTGACTACAAAGGACAGAGGACAGAGGGGAAGCTGCCAGAAACCTCCGTTTTGTTAAAGGCTGTGATGGTAAGAAGGATGAAAACCTTTGAGGCTTGTGTCCATAATCAGCTCCTGGTGGTTTGAGCTGAGGAACGGGAGCTCCAAGGGTGCCAGCTTCCCCAGTGAGAGGCATAAACTGGAGGAAAGGAGCTAGGAAGCCCTTAGCCCCTGTTAGCAGTCTGGTTCCCTCAGGTGGCACAGGGTCCTGCACTGCTAAATGAAGTGAGATCACAGAAGATGCTGGACCTTTTGACCAAAGGGCATAGGCTGCCCATGTCCACCCTACACACTTGGCTCTACATCTCTTCCAGCTGCCCAGTGGCATTCCCATGACACCAGCTGACAGCTGCTGTCTGAAGTGATGGTGTTGCCTTACTGTGAAGCTGAAGTTGGACTTGGGTTCCCAGGACCATGGCATGGTACAGGGAGGCTGTCCAAGGGTGGCCAAACTTCTGGGACAGTAGAGGAGGCCATGTCTGGTGGAGGTAGTGCTCGGGGATACTGGAAACTTTGAATAGTATGGGTGATCTCCAGCCTGGAACCTTGGCCCTCTTATTTACCAGGTAAGAGACTCTTACTCGGTGTCTTAGGTTTAGCCTGACTCTTTCTTCAGCTGTCACCTTGTGTTCATGGAAAACCTGCTGTTTAAGAAGACTGCTTTGTGAAATTGCATCAAAGACAGATTTTTACTGTTTGTCATTGGATTGTATTTCAGTACTAAATGACATCAACTCCAGAAAGATGTCAGGAAAAATGGAAAACATGTTGCTGCTGTCATCCCAAGTTTTGTTTGCAGTTCTTTACATTAAAGCTCTGATTCTGCAAGAATTTTGAAGTTGATCTTTTTCTTGTCTGTGCTAGGTTTCAGGAATATATTGTTAGGTACTAAATCAGATCTCTGTTTTGCATGTAGTGTGTTTATGTATTGTAAAATCATCTGGTCTAAATGTTTTTCCTAGGGAAGCATATCAGCACTTCAAACCAAAAGATTATAATTTTCACTGTAGCCATTGTGCATTTTGTTACTATTTGCATGTGTTAGCATTATGTATTTAAAAGAATGTTAAAAGGACACAAAGTTTAGAAAATCAAGCAGTAAAATATAATTCTGTTTCTTTCTGGCAGTAATCTGTGCAATTTTAACTAGCTTCCTTCAGATTTATGCGCTGTGATCAGTCTTTAATTAAAAGAAGACACACTTTTTTTTGTTCTTGTCAATGAACCTCTTCTACTGGAACTCTTTAAAGTCAGACACCTGGCATGGAAGCATGTTTCATATAGATGCTCCATTAATGAACTCAGCATTTGATTTTACCCTTGTCTTCAAGGAGCATCCAATGCTGATTCATTTCACATTGTGCAAGACTGACATAATGCAGAATTATTTGTTTCCTTACAACCATTTTTTTCATGTTCATCATTAGTGTACTCAGCTGTTTTGCAAGCAGTAATAAACTTCTTGCCATACTTGTTTGCTGCAATGAAGAGTGTTATTAGTCCCATTTTTCAGATAGTAAGCTGAAGCAGACAAATATGAATAATAACTTTAACTACAAATTTTGGACACTGAGTAAGAAAACAGCAGATTTCAGACTTTGTTAGTTCACAGTACAGCCCTCCCTGATGTCAGGTGTGGGTGTGAGAACCCCACATTTCTGCAAGACCACCACAGTCTTCTGCTCAAGCTGATGCACAGCTAAGGGGCTGAGGAAGGACGCTTTGGGGAATGGCTTTGTGTGGTTAGCTAGCTATGAGGTCTAGAAAGGAGACCCATGCCTTTCCCTTACCAGCCACAGGGAGTGATCCCATTGATGCAACCACCTTGTGTAACCTCCTCCTTAGTCTGGTGTCTATCTTCTGGCACAGCACAGATTGGAAAGGCAGTTGTAGAGACAGTCTGGGCTTAGCCTCCTTTATCCTGGGGTCAGAAAGAAAATAGGCTTAGCATGGACAGAATCCTTGGAAATGCTGTTTATCAACTGCTACTAAGCATTATATGCAATCAGATATTTTCTTATTTATTTATAACTTGGCTATATTTGCACATTGTACCCATCCATACACATAGATGCACAACAAAAGACTTACCCATCACACAAAGACTATTCAATGCCAAATTTCACTTCCTCGCCTCAAGACATCATACTGCCAGAAATTATTTACAAAACTGTTGAATTAATCACTGGTAAATAGCATGATTGGCAAATAAGATATTTTCTGCTGATTTTATTATTGAAAACAACTGGACAATTTATGCTAACACTCTTTTGGAAATCAGACATGGAACATTTCAGCCCCAACAGTTAAATTCTGGAAGAGTTTTTAACGACTGAAATGAAGGGTTTCTAATGGGAAGAGGTTGGCAGCATTAACTACAAAGAGCCTTCACCATTCAGTCTGCAATTGCTTCTCCCAAATTGTGAGTTGCAAATCATCTCTGCCCCTAATTCTTGCCAGAGTTAGAGTGCCTGGTAAAAAGGGAACATAGAGGTTTTAATTTTTTTACTGGGATCATGGGGGCAGAGAGGTTGAGTAGTTCTAGTATTTGTATGAAGACCCCACTGCTAAAAGCATATATGGAAGTACTTGAGGACAAATTGAGAAGAACATTATTTGTATGTATAAGGAACACAATGACTGTAATGAAATTTTTCAGTTTATTAATCTTTCTGGAATGAGTAGGAATAGTGTTATCTGTTACTTGCATAGTTGATAACTTCCAGCTGTAGAACCAGTGTGTTTACAGTTTTAGTTTGGTTCGATTTTAGTCATATGAATTTAATGTGAGAAAGATGCAGACTTGTGTTAACATGAGTCCTGCCACAAGTAAAAAAACCTGTGTGTACTGGTCAGGGCAAATAAGTTATAAAGAGTGTATACAAAGGAGTATGTACGATTGTGATACAAATGGTTTTGGGTTTGTTTTTTTTTTTTTACTTTGCTCATAGAAATACCACGTGCAACAATGCCATTACTTTTTTAATAAGGTTATCATTCTGGTAGTCTGGGCTTAAAACAAAAGCCAAAGGGCCTCACTTTTGAAGTGTTTCTTTAGCTTCAGGTAAGGGCAATACTTTGTAGAATCCATGCAGGAACTATTTTAACAGCATGGGGCTAAAATGGGCTTCTTTTTACATCTTTGGGAATTGCCAGTCATTTTGTACCTGTTTATTTCACTGTTACAGTTACAGTTATTTCACTGTTTCCAGTTACAGCCGATCCATAAAAGCTGGAAAATATAGCATGGAAGACATTATTATGTATTGAGGTATTTATTAGAATATTTTGTGTATGTATTTGGGGGAGGGTGAGGGAGAGCATCAGCAAGGAAGTGCTTTTCCTTGCACTTGCAAGACATGAGCCAGTGAACTTCTTGTGACTGGGAACCTTACACCAGCACATTGCTGAAAACAGGTTTTCACTATGAGCACAGTCATCCCCAAACTGCAGGTGTCAGGGGACAAAGAAAAACCAGCATTTTGTGACTGATACTGCAGAATTGGTTGGACATACCATAAGAGTCAACATCCTGAGTCATGTTTTACCCGTGTAGTGGTAAAATTACTGATATTTCAGAGTATTGATATTTGAGAGTTTTTGCTAAGAAGTTCATCCTAAGTAAAAGAAGAGTCCTTTAAACTAGGAGCTTGCAGTCTGTTTGTTTCCCTTCCCCACTGCTAATTGAAGGCAATAAAGGGCATACTTGATAATAAAGGCTCTACGTCCTTACCTTATTTGCTGTGTGAGTCATCCTTGGAGCTATGGCAGCTAGCAAGCTACTGAAGAAGGCTGTCCATGTTGGATACTTGAATTTGTTAACACCACAATGACCTTTTGTTCTCACCTCTTCTATTTTTTTTTTTTTTATTCCCTGACCCAGCCTATATCAGAGTGATTACAGACTGCAATCACTTAGCAGAGCATAGGGGAGCAGTGGGGGTGATACTGTCCGCATGTTGTCTCACTGTGATCATCAGGAGTTAATTGAGCTCCTGTCTGACCTGTTCCAAACTGTACTTGTGTTATTGCACGCTTGGATTGTCCAGATCCCCCACCCCAACCTGTAGCCCCAAACTTTGATGGTACCAAGTTTTTTTATGATAGATAAACAAGAAAATCACTTGTATATTAAAAAGAAAAATCTGCTTTGTTTTCCCCTTTTCTTCTTCAGTTTTAAGCCTTTTAGAGGTCTTTGCATGACATTTCAGTAATCTTTATCATCAAGAATGCAAACAGCTTTTTAGCCGAAAGGAACAACTTTTAAAGGTACTATTTTTCTTAGCAAGACCATGTCTGCTCTGAACAGAAACATATTACTTGGAATTTATAATGTAATATTGTTTCTCTGAGTCATCATAATGAATCCACATTAGTTTATTATCACTTACACTCAGCCCCAACACGTTATGTAAATGCTGTTGGGTAGCTTGTGTATCTGAATACTAAAGTCTACCCCACTGCTTCTGTTGTCCTGTCCTGTGTTGCTTAAGATTATAATTGCTGCTGCTCCTGGACTAGTGCTGTTGTCACTATACATGTACCTAAAACTACACAACATCATCTACTCAGACAGTATGGAACTGGGTACATTTTAGATTTGTAGATATTATCACTTATGATTGAAATATTTAGTCTTGAGGTACAACCCATAAACGTAAGAGTTTATATTCATGCTTACCAACATAAAAAAGCCATCCTTTTTTCTTTAAATTGAAAGGTCTCAGTTTAATATAAGTACACTTTTCTTTAAAAATGCTATTTATATTCATGGCAATGACAGTCTGTTCTAAGGCCTAATTTTGCTCTTACTGTTCTCAGAGTTCAAAAGTGCATTTTGCCTAATAAATATTCACATTGTATAACTCTTTCAGAAAAGAGGGTTTGTTTGGTGTGTTGTGGTTTGTTGGATTTTTTAAACTTTGGAGATTTTTCAGCTTCTGCTGTAATGGTTGAAGCTTTCCTGAATTACTTCCAGTGGAATTTTTAGTTGTGAGGTGCAAACACAATATTTTCTTCATTTGTGCTATTTCATCTAAAGCTGATAGACTGAGTTTAAAAAACAGAAAAAGGAGTTTCTGTCTTACAGTTTGCAAACTCCCAAATGGACAAAAAAACCCATCAATTGAATCTGAAAATTAAAGAATATATAGACATATTTGTGAGAATATTCTTGCATGTATAGTTGCTTTTCAGAAGTGCCTTGGCATTTTGATGGCACTGATTTTGATGGGGAAAAAGCAGCTGGCTTACTGCAGTAATTCTGAAATCCCACAAGGTAATGAACTGCTTTATTAGGCAGCAAATACCTTTGGAAGTGAGGCCCATGATGACCAGAAGCAATATGTTATTTCACGAACTACAATTAATATTTCTTTTGCATAATAATGTAGTTTTAAATACAAAACATAGTCTAAAAGCTTCATTTTTATTAAACAGCAATAAGGGGTCATTTATTTTACCTGTAGAAGTGATTTTAACAGGCTCTTTTTGTGTATTCTTAATACTTTAATTCCGTCTTTCATCTAAATAATGCTTATAAAAATCTTAAGACAAAATAATCACCAGGAAGTGTGTCCACCGCTATTACCTGACATAAATAAATAAATAAATAAATAAATAAATATATCTACAACTAATGCTAATCATCTAAATAAATGTAAATGGGACAGATAAAAAAATTGTGAACAGGTTAAAAATACCAAGTTCAACATAACTGTAACAAAAATTGAAAATTATCATGCCAACCAATGAAAATTAAACTTTGTGGTCCTATGGTGCCCATAGTTAGAGCTGCTGTAGAATGCAGCCCAAGCAGGGTTGCAGCCCAACTGTGCAGTGCAGGACACTGCCAGCTGCATCCCCCTGGGTGCAGGGAGCACAGCCTGCCATGGGGAATGGCCTGGGTGGTCTGCTGTATACACAGGCCTGTTGAATAACAAGCCAATTTTCACTTTTTAGCTTCAAAAGGGACTTTCTTTTTAGTGAATCACTCAGGGTTATTTTTCATATTTTATTCTTAGTGACATCTTTTTGGGGGCACAGAAAGGTAAAAATCAAGAGACATTTACTATTTATACAAATACTCCATACTTATTGCTCATAAGGAGCAATTAAAATGATAAATCTTTATTCTATAAATCAGATACAGACAAACAACTTACTGGACTCCTTCCAATGTACACTGAGACATGCACCAAAATATCAGAGTGTAATTACTTTCATTATGTATTCCAATTAATTTGAAAACAACTGAGTCTGTAAAGATTGCATCCTGCTAATTTTTACTCACATAAACCCCAATATTATTTATAGAATTGGTTGTCCTCTGTTTACTTGATTAAAATATGGACTAATCAGGCACTGCTTTTCCAGAAATAGTTCTTGACTATGATAATTTGCCATCTTCTGAAATTTTCTTTATTTAGCCAGAACACAAGTGCATATTTTACTTCATGGCAATACTTTAAACTTATGTCTGCTTTGGAACCAATGACTTAACTAAAAAGCCTAAACAAAAAAGCCATTTTAATATGTGTCTAAAGGTATGTTCTCTTGTGTGAACCCATGTTCTGATATTCCAAAGACCTTTTTTTGTTTGACCACAGTGCTTTTCCAATAAGCATTATCAATTCTTTTATTTTGAAGATTATTTTATAATGAACTCACCTTCACCTTTGGCATTGCTTCAATCAGGAAAAGGATATGTGGCTGTTGCAGGCATATAACTGTTTCTGACCCTGTATTGCCAATGATTTAGGCATTCTTCTTTGTCTTTCAAAAACAATGAGTTTTCTGTCTTTATTATATGTTTCAAAACTTGCTTCCTTCTCCCTTTAAAAGAGAGATTCATTTTTGCATATTTGGGGTTCTTCATAAAGGGGAAAGAAATCACATGAATCTTAAAATGGGAAAAGATATTAAAATGTTAGCTAAGAATATACTATCAATGTAGCATATTTTAATAAAAAAGCTTTAGCTCTTGTAAAGGATTGGAAAGTTACAAGAAGAAGCTCGATTGCACTTCCCTGGAAAATATGTTGTAAGTGATGGAAGAGAAGTGTATAGCAAAACCTGAGCTGTGGGATGATCAGATCAGGCCAAGAACTTTCTCCCACCTTGGGGCAGTTGAGTAGGTGAGGTACAGACTTGATGAAAGCTGGTGCAGTGTGTGGGCTTGTGACAGCCCTGCTTTGGTAGGTGGGCTCTTCCTGGACAAGTGGTACTGCACAGACAGGATCACTGGAAACAAGGATGTCTTGCCTTGGTGGCCAGTGTGCAGCAGGCCATAGAGCTCTTCTGTGGAGGGAGGAAGGATATAGCTTTTGCCTACTCCTAATCCCCCAGCTTCCTGAACACTGAATCAATTAATTATACCTGTAATCCTCTCCTCCTCTGTCAGTTTAAGTCTTCTCTTCTGACCTTGTTCCTCCCTCTTGGCCCCTTCTTCACTGGCACCATGCTTCATTCAGTGCTTAATTACTTCACTGCACTTTGTGTTCTCTAGTTTGAAGCCCCTGTTCTTTGTTTTGTCATATTCTGGTAATGCAAATAATCCTCTTCCTTTGAAGGTATTTGTATTCTGTGATCTTGTCTCCCCTGAGCCTTCTCTTTGGCAGACTGTAGAAACTGAGTTTTGTCTGACTAACCTAAGTCACTAGATACTTTTTAATGATGTTTTCTCTGTATGTATTTTCTGTACTTTCTTGGCACTTCCAAGCTGTGGGGAGCAGAGTGGACCCAAAATAAGGTCCCAGTACACTTACCTACATAAAGCATGCCATATCCTGTATTATTTTTACAAAAGAACAGTGTAAAATCACTCATCCCTCCTGAACTTTTACTGCAGCTCTTCATGTGAAGCAAAGTACCAAGGAAAAGGAGTATCCATTAACCTATCAGCAATTTGTCTATTAAAAATCTGTGCCCAGTCTAAAATCTGTAAGTCTGTGATTCACCATGCAAGGCAGTACTGAGACAATTACTGTTTAGAGACCTTTTGGCTGTGCCTTGTCTAAACTGCACTGGCTGAATACATTGATTCTAATGAAGTTATTTGTGGCTTGCATTGACTGATTTAGAGTCTTTGTCATTCCTAAGTCTTTTCTTACAGGTGTAAAGTTGATGGAGCGTCTTGTGGTTCGTGGCAGTAAGGATACATTGGAGGAGATAACAACCAGAAGTCGTAAGGCTCCTTCATGTCCTGGATCCTTCTCAGCAAGGGACTGTGTAATAACTTACAGAGTGAGTTAATTGAAGAAGCTGTGGAAGTACAGTGATCAGAAAATGTGCAGTGGTCTCTGATGTACAAAGGTACTGTCTACAAGCACTAATGCCTCAGCTGGTTTTCCTCCATCCTCTTGTCTGCTATTTAATTTTGACCCTGATGGTTTAATCAGTGCCACGTGGACTGAATGCTTCATGTACCTGGAGCTCATGGAGGGCTACAACAGCAGGTGCAAGAGACTCATGGTAATGACTGCCATTCAGCTCTGTGCAATCTGGTTTTATTGGAAATTATTTGTTACAGATAGATATCTTGAATCATCAAACATTTTAAATCCCTTTTGTCTAAGGTATCTTGCATCCACTAGTTGTGACTACAGAAGTTAAAGACTAAGACCTGTGCCAAAAACTATTTCACCTTTTTTCCTGCACATCTCATTGTTTAGTGAGTATTTCTGGAAAAGTAAAAGTAAACTTAGGACAATGCTTTTTCTAGAATACTTGCTTATCTCAGTACCTCCTCTTTTTGCTTTAATATCATAAGTGATAATTGCACCCCTAGGGTACATCTTGGCTGATATCTAAACCACATCTAAAGCTGTTTTCATTTTACTATGAAAAATTGTTTGAAATGAGAGGCTACGGATGCTTTAATACCAGGACCACAAAATGAGCTATCAATAAACCTTAATCATTTAAAAAAGCTAAGTGATGCTGAGATTTATTAAATACCAAATATAATTTCACTGCTACCGAATACCATAGATCCACTCTGTTGCATTAAAAACAAAGGAGGAAATATAAAAATAATTATCTTTATGCATTTAGAAATCTCATAGAGCCCAAATAATAACTCCAGTCTTGACTTGGTAGTACACAAAGGATCTTCCTGTGCCACAAGATTTCCCAAAAACTTGCTGCTACTAATAATGCTTAATGGCTTCAGTGGAACTAGAATTTCTCCCTAAGAAAGTTACTTTCTGTTATTACAAAGTCCAAACCAAAGAACTTCATTAAAATTACGTTGTGCTTTCTAGCACAAATGATGATATATTTTGTAGGTTTCTCCAGAAGAGGTAAGCAGTATGGATGGATCTTCCCTAGTTCTTGCAGGAGAGACAACCTGGGAATCCCGCAAGGTACAGTGGGCATGGTACAATAAGTTGTGATTAATCATCTGACAAGGAATGCCAACAGGCAACTGGAAAACACCATTTGGCTGTAACACAAGTCCTTGGGGACAGGTAGGGAAAAAATAAAGGGAGCGCAAGAGGTAAATTCATTTTTGCAGAACAATCCTCTTCCAAGCCTGGCTCTTGTGTCATAAAGCAGTTCAGGATGTCCACAATTGCCTTACAAGCTTTGTGTAGGCTCTGCACAGGAATGTGTTCAGTGTGAAGAAGATACTCCATAAATACTAATAATTTTTCTCAGTCCCTCTCTTCTAAAATTATAGGCATTTCTAACTGAACAGAATTGAAATAGTCTTTACATGCCAGTCTAAATAAATTCAGATTTACTATGGAAAAATATGAAGTAGCTTTTCCTTATGTACAAGACTCCCTGGATTCCAAGACAATGGTATCAAATTCTACATTCTGTTCCAATTTCCATTCTTTTTATTTCAACACATTAATTTATTAGAACACGTTGCGATAATTTTTCTGTCCTATCCTCCTCCTAGAGGCGGGGGCCAAAGAAGAAAGCCCATGCAACCAAACTTTGTGGTTAAATGGGTTTTTTTGACATGACATTTGTTAATGGTTTTTCCTCAATCCTTCACTTTGAAGATATTTTTTTCTTAAGATTTCTGACAAGAGGTTAATGCAAAAGGTGGCTGAGCAGAGTTACTCCCCAAGATCTGGAAGCTGTAGACTGCCTTTCCTGCAAGTGCTGAGCCCGGGGCCAGCACACTGCCAGTCAGCTTGGCACTGTCTGGCACCATGCTGCAGTCCCAGCTCAGGGTGTCCACAGGGAGAAGGCACCCCTGCTTTTTGTGCTTCTGGGGTTTTCTCTTTTTTTGCTACAAGGTCCAAAACCATTACATTAAAAAAAAATCCAAAAACATAATTAAAATGTTATATCTTTTAAATATTTAACATTAGGTTTTGGTAAACTGAATTACAAAAAAATTTGTGGATTTTTTCAATTCATTTCATATGCAAGAAGATAGAAACTTGCATGTATTTAATGTCAGCCTTTAACAGGTTGGTGCAACAAGAAAACTTTGAAAATATCTCTAGTCACAAATCTCAAGAATGCAAAAGACAATGCCAATGATCTGCATCTGTGATGCAACAGTGACTATTTGTTTGCTAAATAATGATATGTTGTAGAAGCTAATCCAATGTATACAACCTTAAGAGTATGAAAGGAAAGAAGCAAAACAAGTATGGTATGAGATGTGTGCTGGGCAGTCTTCTGAGGCGTGGGAAAAATGTGAAAAAAAAAATACAATTTTATATTCTGTGCATTCCAGTTCTTAAAAGCCGTCTGAGCAAAACATCTACTATTAGCTGCCCTATAAAGAAGAATGGGAAATGGGTGGGTAAAATATGTGAAAGCTAATTGCTCTTATTTCCATATAATTCAAAAATATAAAATTGCCTGAGCAAAATGACAGAAGTGATTTATTCCCAGCCTGTGAATAACCTAAGACTTACTTGTTTCCCTATTCTAGAAAAGCTTGAAAGTTGAAACAGGAAGCTCGTGTATGCATTTCTTTCCAGGGTGAGGTTTGCCATTCAAAGATGGTATGAAGTTCTCAAGCCTGAGCAGGGACAGGTTATATCTGGAGATGCACCCTTCCCTTGCACGGGCCTCAGAGGCCCCACCACAGCTTAAAAGTCAGCACCCCCTTTTTATACTAGGAAGAACTACTGCTCTCCCCAAAAGCATCTTGGAGAGGGTCTTTGTGCCAGAATATGTGTTGTACTGTCTCCCCCACAGCAGGGGTGTTTGGGGTGACTGAGAACCCAAACGTTCATGGTGCCACAGCTTCCCTCAGCACTGGTCCATCAATCTGAATTGCTGGATCTATGCTCTGTCTCACAAAATCAGAGGACAGCATCTCCTGCCTGAGCAGGAGACTCCAGTAGCAAGAAACACTGCTGTAACTGAAAGTGGCAATTAAACTCAATACTGGCAGTGCTACATAGCAGGACTTCAAGTTTAATAGCTCAAAAGTTAGGACAGTAAGAATCACTCACAAAAAAGCACACCTCAAATGCATTTCTTTGAAAACCTAAATTAATAATCTAAATTTACAGGATAGAAAAAATAATTAAATCTATAGGACTGAGTGAAAGGCAGTATTGTCACTATTATCATATTATCATAGGCTCATAGCATAATTCAGGATGAAAAGGATCTCAGAAGGTCACTAGGCCAGCCTTCTGCTCAAAGCAGTGTCACCTCTGAGCCCAGTCCAGGTTGTTTAGGGATATACCCATCTGGGTCCTGAAGACCTCCAGAGATGGAGACTGTACAGCCTCTCTAGGCAGCTTCTTACACAGTGTGGTGGGGAGAACGTGTTCCCTTTCAACTAACCTGAATGTCTCTTATTTCAAATAATTATATCAAATGATGCCCCTTGTCTCTTGTTCTCCTGCCATGTACCACTATGAAGAACCAAGATCTCTCTCCTTGCTAAGAACCAGCCCCAGAGGTGCTGGGGGGCAGCTCCTGGGTCCTCCCATAGCTTTGTCTCTTCCAGGCTGACCAAGCTGGTTCCTTCACTCTGTCCTCAAAGGGAATATGCTCCAGCCCCCACCCAGCCTAGGGCCCTCTGCTGAACTCAATCCAGTTTGCCCGTGTTGTTCTTTGTTCAGTATCTAGATAATCCCTTCCCTCAAACCACTGACTAATGCAGCCCAGGAGAGCTCCCAGTCACCTTCTCCTTCATGTGCCAGAAGTGCACTCACTGACTGAGTCCTCCAAGAGGGCTCACTGGTTTCCTGAGGAAACAACAGTAGGCTGAGTAGTCTGCAGTTCCCTGGACTGGTTTTTGTGCCCTTTTGAAGATGGATGAAACACTTACTTTATGTCAAAGGAAGAGAGTAGAGGGAATAAAATAGAAGAATGGATCATTTTAACCTCTGGCTTACAGCTTTTCATCTTACAGATTTTCAGCTAGGTCGGAAAGAATCAGAAAGAACCCTGAAAGATCTATGAATTGTCTTCTGGAATGTGAGAATGACAAATTAAGTCAGATTATGACTCTGCTACATAATGCTAAATCTAATAGCGATCAGTGTAGGATGCCTAGGGTTTGGGGGTTCTCTTGTGTGGAACACCATCTGGTACTCCAGGACACCATCTCATCTTCAACAGTTGTTGAGTTTGGACTGGTGGGGATCTCAATTGCACCTAAACCACTCTGCTGAGCTGTCCTGGTAATCCCATTGTTTACAAACCCATTAAATTCCTTTATAGCTCACTATAACTTTGGTAGCAATAAATTACATAATTAAATTCTCTGTTATGTTGGAAAAATGCTTCCTTGCGTTTGACTTAAACATACAGTTGAGACTGTTCCCTAGCTCTTGTGTACCAGGAAACAATGGGAAACTAACAATTCCCCGTTCACCTTCTTTCCACGGTATGCAGTTCTCTTAGATCCTATCAAAGCTGCTCTTGAGCACTTTCTTTCCTGATGAACTTCCTTTGGGATACATTTCATATGTCCATCTGTCTCTCATCCCCTTCCCATGTGTCTCTCCCACAAACACCAGTCTGAGAACTGTTTACAAAACAGTCCACAGATCTCCTGGCAGACTCTTAAGCAAAACACAGCCTCTAGCCAAAGTCTGTGTTTTGGAAACAGTTTTTTTTTTTTTTTTTGGAAACTGTATAGTTTCATTTTTATTTGATTATCCTCATTTGCTAAACGTGGTTAGCTAGCATTTTACAACAGCTATATTTCATCAGCTGGAAAGGCAGGAGAGACTCTTGTGCTGTATTTGGAAATGGGAGTGAAACATGTCAGGAATGGCCTTCACCGAGGTCTTTCAAGTTTTTTGTATTCAGAGGGTTCCCCACATCCCATATCAAGGTGACTGCCCTGTAGAGGCCATCACTGCCACTCAGGAATTCAGGTGGGAGGCTTTGAAGGAGGACTTGGAGATTGGAAGGGAGAGGCAAGACAAGGATGTTGGGGTGTGAGTGCCTGCACACAGTGCCTGCTGGCATCTGCCCTCTGGGCTGTGGGCATCCTGCCAGAGCAGTGCCTGCTCACAGTCCTGGCTGCCTCATTCCCTCAGGAACTGGAATAATGCTTTTCACTTCACCACCTTTGCCTCTGCTCAGGGCTGGGTGCAGCACCTCCCACTCTTCCTCTGTATCAGTGCTCCTGCAGAGCGCAAGGCAGTCTTAAAATATTACCCTTGGTGCCCTTGGTACCTTTCACTTTCCTTTGTTTCAGCCATTTAATACATTGTATTAGTTTTTTTTAATACCATTATGTGCTAGAGCTTTTCTTCTTTTCTCATCCAGACTTCTCTTCTGAGCCACAAGCCTTAATTGTGTAAAGTTAAAAAGAGAGGGCCATAAGGCATTCATTTTGCCAGTGCAGATAGCATATAGGATATAAGAGCATATACCTATGGCTTACTCCAGTGCAATCTCTTACAGACTATGCTGAAAATATGCAGACAGGCAATCTGCATAAGGTTTCTGTGAGTGCTCTGGACAGTATTTCTGACTAGATCCTCAGCTAATTTAAATCAGCATGTATGTGTAGATCACACTCTAAAATTATTTCAGTTATGTGCAGTGAACATGTTTATCTCAAATTTAAACAAAGTTTAAAGATGGCCAAACATCTGAAGCTCTATTAACAAGAACCCATTTATTCCTACTTGAATGATAGAAATTTTAAAGCTGGTTAAAACTGTTATACAATTAAATGGTTTTCATTGGGCAAACTTAAAAACCTGGTTCAGAAAGACTTCCAGTATATATTCAGTCTCTTTGATACTCAGTAGAAAGAATTAATACAGTACAGAAAAATTCCATAAGTTTTAAGAAAAAAAATCCATATTAATTCCAGGTAACTCATATGGGGGAAAAAGAAAAAATAGAATTTGATTTAAAAGAACTTTTCATGTGCCCCATAAAATTACAAACTTACCAGTGAAAGAAACAAACAAATATTTTAAATGTGCTTTCTGTAGGCAGTGTTTCAGATTGTGATACTTTGTTTCAAAATTTATCAGTTTGGAGTTACAATTTCTATGTACTGTTGCTCTTTAACGCAGTTCTAGTTAGCTATATTATGATGAACACTAATAGGAATACCATGGGTATTTTGAAAAATGTTCTCTATACATGTCTGTATTCCATTGTGTGTATTGTTATATCAGGTTAAATTCAGTTAAATCTTATCTCATAACTCTACAGGTGATCTTATTTTCATTTATGATTAAAAATTATTGATGGTTTCTGTTTTCAAAAATTTTCAAGAGATAAATTTATAAACCTTAGTTCATATACATCTTCATCTCTGATACTAGGGTTAAAATTCATTAATTAGAAATAAATAATGTACACATTTATTTTGTGTACTGTCTAATTGCACTTACTTTCTACAATCTAAATTACATATGCTAATTTTTTTTTCTCTGAGATATACATAACATTTATTTTCCACTTTGATTAGTTTTATTTAGCAATAACTATGACAGATTTTATTTATTCACACCTCTTTTTCAGTGAGCGTATTTTCCTCTCAAAACTACACTTACACAATTTTTCATGGGTAGCTGTAGATGGACCAGTATTGCTGGATAAATCAGAAAAGTTGAGGTGTTCTCCTTCATCAACACTCTTGGTGGGCATACTTTATTTTTAAAGGACTTGTAGAAAATGTGGATATAATTTAACAGGAAACCGTCAGTTTAGGATTTAGACTTTGTTAGACCTTGGAAAGAGTTTGAGGAAACTACAGTACTTAATCCAAGTGCTTGAAGATCCTATTTCCTACATGAGAGAAAAAAAGAAATCAATATTTTATTAAATAAGCTGTTGACCACAAAGGTTTACATCATCCAGCATGAGTTTCTGAACAAGAGAAAGGAAAAAAAAAAAAAAAAAAAAAAAAAAAAGCAAAAAAAAAAGGGATCCAACCCCCCCAG